>PVKZ01001916.1:0-295073 GCA_004027375.1 Macroglossus sobrinus | reverse complement strand
CCTCCTCCTCCTCCTCCTCCTCCTCAGAAACCCTACCTTACCCACAAGAGAAAGAAGTTACCTCCTTCCCCTCCCCCTCCCCATTCCTAACTTAATGTCCGGCAAATCTCTGTGGTCAGGCTTTGGCTGAACGTATATGGAGCGTCTCCTTTGCTCAGCCACTGGGGCTCCAGAGGGGAAGGAGAAGGTTCTGATATATGAGGACAAAACAGATGCTAGATTCTAAGTTTAGCTTCCCTTTCACCAAGTCTAATTATTTACCATTAACCTTAAGAAGCAAGTCATCTTGTCAAAGACTGAATTCCCCTAGGAACAACACAGTTTTTCTAATTCGAGAAAAAGGTATTTCTGTTACCATGAAATTGGCCTTGCCAGTTATAGAAGAATAACCCAGACATTCTTGTGCCTGGGAATATCTGACTGTTTCATTCCACCCACTGACAGGGGCTCCCTCTGTTGTCCAGAGGGTGATGCTTCCTCCACCTTGTTGTTACTGTTGTTCATTCTTGCATAGGAGATGTCTGATTTTTTTTTCTACCACATATACAGTTAAAAAAATAATTTAAAATTATGTGAAATCAAAATGAGGTCATAATTTGTAAGAAACACATGATGAAAACGCACCTAAGATTTGATTTAGTCTAACAAAAATCTGAAGTGATCTAAGGTGATTCCAGGACCACACTGGTCATAAAAACTGCTTTTTGAGTCCTGTAAAGAAATGTCTCAGTATTGGCTCTCAGCAGCAAACGTGCTTACTTCAGAGAGACACATCAGACAGATTCTCCAGGTATATCCAGTTCTGCTCATTCCCACACACAGCCTAATGATGAAAATTTGGGGCACTTTTGTTTTCCCAGGAAATGTTTTTATTTTTTGAAAATAACCAAATATTTAGTGTATGAATTTCTTACCATGTTCAGTAAAATGCAGTCTCTTTCAGTGTGGAAGAAGACAGCATGTTACAAAAGAACAGGTGTGGAGGCCTTGGGGTAGAGACCCTCACTGGCCACTGTTAGTGGCATCATCTCCATCAACCTACTCCACACCTCAAGTCTCGGCTTTATCATCTACAAAATGAAGGAGTTGGACTCGGGCCCTCCAAACCAACTATCCCACAAAGTCGAGATGCTAAGTTACTCCATGAGGTAATCTCATCCTGACTGATAGTGCTGGAGCAGAGAGGAAAATGCACTCCTGCAGGCTGGAAGGAAGCTGGTCACACAGGGTTGTGGAGGGGCCAACACTCACGCTCCTCTACCACAGACACTATTAGGATATAAAGGGCCACAGAAGAACTGTGCCAGCAGCTCATGCTAAGAAGGGTGGAGTGGGCCATTGACATCACAAACAGTGGTGATTCTCCTCCCGTGCTGTTTTATTTTATGCTTGCATTTTGAATTAACTGAACTTCTCAGGCATTTTTACCACATTCAGTATATCACTTAATTTTGTTTGACCACAAATTCAGAGTTAGTATTTGAGAAATTTTATGTGCCAGATATCTTACTGAACACTAGAGACATAATGGTGAATGAAACAGTCGAGGTACCTGCCCTCATAGGACCTGTTTCTAGAGGTATATAGGGCGGCCATAGTGAGTGAGGTACAGGGTATATGTGGGCCCATAAATAGGGCATCTAATCCAGAAGACTGTGTGTGCTGAGACCAGTTGGAAGAGAATGAGAGAGTCTGAAAGGTAGCACATGTGCAAGATACAGGTGGATTTCTTGTAAAACTAATAAAGCTTCAATTCATTGTTGTATCAGTAAATGGGATCTTTGAAAAAAATCAAAACAAAAGGAAAAAGTTTAATTTGTAACTTTTGCTAATTTCCATGGTACAAATACTCCCTCTAGGGTCAATGTTAAGGTACAATTTAACCACCAACCCAGAGATCTCTTTAATATTTAATTATAGATGTTTTCAAGCCAGTACTGCCAGCTCCAGAACCTTGCTAGTAAGCTTTGGGGCTCTTACTCAGGAAAGTCCCTTCAAAATGTCTTAGTTAGGGCTCCCTCAGAAGCAAGCTCTGAGACAGAAATTTTATACAAGTAATTTATTTAGAAACTACAGGAAAGAGCCACTCAGGGAAGTGAAGACAGCTAATAAGAGGTGTGTTTCTATTATTATGGATAACTAGAGCTTAATCCTGCCTAAAGGGAAGTAAAAGCAAAAATAAATGAATGGGACTATATCAAATTAAAAAGCTTCTATACAGCAAAATAAATCATCAGCAAGGTAAAGAGACAACCAGCCCTCTAAATGGAAAAATATATTTGTAAGCAACACCTCTAATAAGGGCTTAATATCCAAAATATACAGAGAACTCATATAATTCAATAACAACAACAACAACAATCCAATTAAAAAATGAACAGAGGACCTGACCAGACATTTCTCCCTAGAAGACATACAAATTGCCAACGAACATATGAAAAGATGCTCAACCTCACTAGCTATTAGGGAAATGCAAATTAAAGCCACAATGAGATACCATCTCACACCTGTTAGAATAGCTATTATCAACAGGACAAGTAATAACAAAATTTGGAGAGCATGTGGAGAAATACACTGCTGGTGGGACTGCAAATTGGTACAGCCACTATGGAAAATAGTATGCAGGTTCCTCAAAAAACTAAGAAATGACCTCCCATATGATCCAGCAATCCCTCTACTGGGTATTTACTCCAAAGACTTGAAAACCCATATCCAAAAAGATATTTGCACACCAATGTTCATAGCAGCATTATTCACAGTGGCCAGGACATGGAAGCAACCAAAGTGTCCTACAATAGATGATTGGCTAAAGAAGCTATGGTACATGTATACAATGGAATATTACTCAGCCATAAGAAGAGATGAAATACTGCCACTTGCAACAACATGGATGGACCTCAAGATAATCATGCTAAGCAAAATAAGCCAGACAGAAGTTGAAAATCACATGATACCACTTATATGTGGGATATAAACCTAAAAGCAACAAATGAACAGGACAAACAAACACATGGACATGGGTAATAGACTAGTGGTTACCAGAGGGGAAGGGGGAGGTGGAGGTAGATGGTGGGTAATAGGGGTCAAATATGTGGTGACAGAAAGAAATCTAACTATGGGAGGTTAACACACACACACAAACATACACATATATGCCTACTGTTGAATTGTACACCTGAAACATACTGGATTTTGTTGACCAATGTCACCATAATAAAAATAAATAATCCTGCCTAAAAGTTCTGAGGGTTAGTGGGGCAGCAACCTGAGGACGAATGGAGATATATTTATACTCCAGCTCTTGTTACTCACTGGCTGAGGTCTGTGCCTGGGGTGTGTGATTTCAGGGTTACATTTGACATTCCCCAATGGCCAGAGTGACTTTTTTTTTTTTTTGAGAAGACTTTAAAGCAAACTGCTGTAGATGCTGGCTGTTGGAAGTCAGCCAGCAGGCACTGAAGTGGTAAGGCCTGGGGGACATGGGCAGAGCACCATCAGCATCTGCTACAAATTGCTCTGTTATCAAATTGGGTCCTCAAAGTTTTATGAGTTTTAGCCTCACAAAACCTAGAACCACCCATAGTGATAGCTCCTACGTGTTGAGAAACGCAGCATGTATGGAAAATTCAAAGAAATTCATAAGGCTAATGAGAATTGGAGTGAAGGAGGGTAGCAAGAGATGAAGTTAGATAAGCCAAGCCATATCAAGGGTGTTATGTTAAACAGGGCTCTTCTAGGTGTGGCTGAGATATGCTAGTCTCTGTGGACCTCAGCTGGGCTTCTCCTGGCTTCTCATTCCTGGGACAGGCTGACATGATGAAGAGCAAGAAAATAAGAGAGCAGATGGAAACTTACAATGGCTCTGATGGCTGTTGCTCACCAGTAGCTCATGTAAAATCTTATAGTCAGTCCATTGGCAAAAGCAATTCCCTTGGCACAATCTAAAGCCAGTAGGGCTGGGAAATATAATCCATCTACAGGGAAGGAGGTGATGACTCAATGAAGTCAGTAACATATTCTATAGAATTTTCACCAAAATGTTAGTAGTCATTACTTAGGGATAATGAAATTTCTAATGATTTTTATTTTTGCTTTAGCTTTTTCTATTATTAGAATTTTTAATGAATTGTAGCAATTTTACCAAAAATTATAAACCAATTCTTTAAATCATTAAAGATATCAAATATTGGACAGCATTTATTTGAGGATACTTTTTAAAGTTTCCCTTTTTAACTTCTTTATTAAATGAGTTAATGTACTATAAAAAGCCTAGCTCTTTAACTTCATAAAACCACCTATTAGCATTTATGGGGTTTTTTAATTATTGGGTATTAATATGTTTCTGTTTCATTATGACTGTTTTCTCATCTTAAAATTTCATTATTTTGTATATATCAGACTATTTAAAAACTACAAAGAAAGGTGTAAGAACCATTCCAGTGACACAGCCCCAGTTGCATGTACAAATCACCTAGATTTTAATTCCTATAATGAAGTCCCTAGAGGTTCTGATTTAATTATTCTAAGTTGTTTTAAAAGCTCTCTAAGGGTTAAGAAAAATTGAATAAATAAATGAGTAAATTAGTGAAAATGTAATGAAAGGGCCAATCCTATGTGATAAGCAGTGACACGTTGGGAAATTTCTTTACAAATTTGAAGTCTAAGATACTGAAAAGCTTAGGCTCCTGGGTGTTGGAGAGAATAAGGGAAGTGGATACTGTGGAGAAATAAGAGCTTACAGAATTAAGAACAAGGATGCTGCTAAGGTCTGTCTAAGCTGCATGAGGTAAAGATGAGCGAGTCATATCCTTTCGGAAGCCTCATTGTTCTAAATACAATACGAATCTGACCGAAGGAGACAGTTGCTCTTTCTGAGTAACTGAGGTACATTTTGTCTATTGCTTTTCAGAACATTGTGACTAGCAAGAGTCCATTCTCTATGAGAACAATTTGAACTTTTAGGAAATTATGTACCCAGAACAAGGGGGAAGGAATAGAGATATTGTAGGAATTTAGTTTGTTTATAGAGCTCCAGGCTTGAATTATTTTATTCTGTGCTGAATTCAGTCACTTATGTATACATTATAAACTTTCTTCTCCCTCTGCCTTATAATATAAAACAAAAGCAAAAAACCAAAAAACTGCGGGCGTGTGTGTGTGTGTATGCTGAGAGAGAGAAAATGTGTAAAAATATATAAAAATATATAAATATATTGATGGGGAGGTTTTGATTTTGTTTTGTTTTTTGGTTTGTTTTTGTATTTAGCTAAGTGACAGATTTTTTAATAATTGTGATCTAGTAGTGGTAAGATCTGGGTTAATTGCCATTTGCAGGGTAACCATAGTGACCAGCATATTGCTTCTGATTCCATTAATCTTGTTGAGATTAACAGTAAATCCCAAAGGATCTTTTCCAGCAATTCAGAAATAAATCATCTTTTCACGTGTATATTATTTGGTGACAGTCATTTTCTTTAAATGCGTTTCTCTAACCAACGAAGAAACAAGACAGTCCCTACTGAGATAATTAAAAATCCATCCCCCAAAATAAGAAATTTTACAAATAAAACAGATGACTAAAAGAGTAAATACATAGAAATACCACATTAAAGGAGGATTTATTCCACTAATATGTCATATTCCTAATAGGCCTGCCAGAGGAAGACCATTTACTCTTAATTAGAAATGTACCTGTGTACTACCTCAGTCTCAAGATATGACCTCGAGACAAAATTTGAGATTTTTTGGTGAAAAAAAAAATTCATTTATTATTTAGATTATAGAGATTAGAACGGATGAATTGAGCTCGGTTTGGGAAGAAGAACAGCTGTCTGCTTAAACGGGGACTAATAATGTATTATGTTTGCAAAGAGATACTTGCAACTCAGTAGAGTATGACCATACCTAAAATCACATTTGTCTTACAACAGCCCCAGAGAGTAAGTACAAAATGTAGGACTCTCGTTTAACAGATGAGGCAAAAGAATGTAGGCTGACTTCCCTATACTCACTTAGCATTAGAGCTTTCTTTTAAACTGCCTGAATAAATTTTCATTTATTTTTACAGGTTGTTAGGGAACATGAAATGTTGTGAATGCATAAATATGTAATCTATCACAGTAGCCTAAAGCCCCATGGGATATTATATCAGCACTGAAATACTCAGGCATGCTTAAGGACAAAAGCAAGCATTCCATTAACTTGGTTAAAAAGTACAAAACAGCCAGCTGAATTGTTTCTTCTTTACCTTCACAAAGGCAAAGCTTGAGTTAAGTTTATATAGTCAGGGGTGCAGCTGGATGAATTTGCCTAGATAGGAGGAGTGCTAAATTTCCTCCAGCAAGCATTTGTCCTCAGTAAATCAGGAAGGGTGTCATTTATATCCTACCCCAACCCCTTTCTTACACAACTGTGACACTCTCCTGTGACTCCCTGTTCACTAAGCTTATTCTGGGTGTTTGATTTTTAGCCATGTACCAGGATAAGAACTTTCACTATTAACATAGGGGCTCTCTGCCTAGGGCTGTTACAGGCAGAGGCCAGGGCTTGGCTTATAAGACCTATAGGAACAGAGGGATAAGAAAAAGTAAAAAAATAAGCAAAGAAAATCCAATTAGATTTGTGTTGCTTTAAAAGAACCTTTGGAATTTTCTTCTAAAACTATGTTAGCACTTGAGATTTAATGTGTATCTATATGCAGAATATATTTTACACTTTAATTCACTATGAATTAATCATTTTTCATATACCCCACACATAAGATGTGGTAAGAGTATAGTTTTGAATGTCTGCCTTTATTTTTCTCAGTTTATGGATTCATACTGAATCTAACTGTTGCAAGAAGAATATATTATTAACTTTGGTATCAGAATTAGAAATTTCGCATCCCCAGATTTTTCTGATAGAACATATGACACTTTTGTGATAAAACCAGGAGTATATTTCACCATATATTTAGATCTAATTTGAAAACTTGGATATGGTTCAGAAGTAAAACCCTCTGTGCCTCTTAGCTCTCCTCAGAAGGGAGAAACAGTGATCACATCTCACCGAAAGTTCTCCTGCTGCTGTTTAAAACTATTTGCTTTTATTCTCTTTGCAAGTTGAGAACAGCTCATCACTTTTTGTTTAATAATCCTGAAAGATTTGACAATTGCTAGTAAGAACATTCATAAGCTTCTCTTTTTCACACTTTACAAATCCTTCCTTTAAACTTTCATCCTGTGTTTAGCTTTTCAGCATTTTGATATCCCTCTCCTGACCACTCACTAAGCGATATCTTTCCCACCTGAGATTGTTGTTCTCAAGTAAGAACACAGCCAATACAAAGGGAGAATCAAAAAACACAGCCTCCTGTCCACTTCCTCTCTGAGATGACAAATGCACTGGGATGTCTGAGAAATTTACTTCTCAAACTTTTCGTGAGTTGTACGGATACATGTTTCAGAGCACAGGCTCGAGAGCTGTACTACCTGGGTTTGATTTCCAGATCTGCCATTTTTCTAGATGAGTGATCTTGGGCCAATTATTTAACTTCTCTATACCTCATTTTCCTCAACTGTAAAATGGTGATGATAATAATATCCTCTTTGGGTGACTCTTAAAGATTAAATTAATGTAACATATATAAAGTGTTTAGAACAGTACCTACAAATATGAATTATAATTACTATGTAAGTTTTAAATCAAAAGTTGGTCATGTGCATTACAATTCATGCTGGAAATTTATTCTAAATTCTAGGTATTCTGTATATAGTAACTTAAAGCACTAGCCCATTATATTATCATTTTGATATTGATCAATATGGCATTTTCCTCTTAAAAATGTAAGACCATGAATATATTAGTGTTTTATAATTTATTTTTAAAAATTATCTTTACCTCCTAGGCCCAAGTTGCCTGAGCTTTTTAAAGTGTTATCATCAACAGGGGAAATTATTTTTGTATAATGGGCTGTAGAGTGATCAGCCATCTAGGGCTTCCTGGAAGTGAGGGTTTTCTCAGGATGTGGGAATTTTACTACTAAAACTGGGAGTGTCCAGGCAAACTGGGATGGTTGGCCACTCTAGCTATAAATGTATTGCATAAGGTGGGGATGAAAAAAGTAAAGAAGCTGCAATAATGTTAACTCATCAAATACAAAAAAGTTTATAATACAAACATTGTTCCTTTGACTTTTGACTCATGTAATCCCTGGTGAGTAGTTTACAGGTGAAATTGTGAACTAATTAATTCCAAACATCAGGCACTTGGACCTCATCTTTTGCTATTATCATCATCTGTGGGATATATTTCTTCTTCGTTTTATGCTGTTCCACTTTCTTCTGATCATTCTTTTGCCTATTTTTTCTTTTAGGTCAACTCAGATCAAAACATACTCTTGGGATAATGCCCAGGTTATCCTGGTTGGGAACAAATGTGACATGGAAGATGAGCGGGTAATCTCAACGGAGAGAGGACAACATTTAGGAGAACAGCTTGGTAAGAAACTAAGAGAATGAGAGCTTTGTAATTTTTTGTGACACTGTACAGACACCCAGCTATTTGCTAGGATGGGCTTAATGAAAAGATTGTCAGCCTGACAGTGGAAACCAAAACATTCTCTATAAGTAGTAAGTGAGTCCTCCCACTTTCTGTGGCATTATTAGAATTCAAGAACAATTACAGAAGCAAAATAGACAGCCAGAATTTTGATTTAGTATAAGGTATTCAAATTCTTATTCCATGAGAAATACATAATATTTCTTGCCTGCTATTTTTTTCCTCCATACAGAGTTTGCTTTGAAAGGACACTTAATTATATTGTGTGACTATTGTTTTCATGTTTCTGTTGGAGAAGGGTAATGGCACAGAATAGGTCACATTATAAATTCTGGTTCTAGGGACATAATGTACAAGCCCTGTTACTGTTACAAACCTCTTTGAGACTAAATCTCTTTATCTCTCAAGAATGAGTATCATAACCCAGGCCTTAGTCCTCCTAACACCTCAGAAGTTAGGAATGGAGAATATCCCTCAAAAGAAGATAGAAAGGAGACCTGACAGATGGTTAGTGGGGTGGCTTCCTGAGATTCTTCCCTTTCTGTATTTTCTTGACTAGTCAGGTGTATGCCACGTAGGGGAAGAAATTGCTACACAGATGTAAGTTGTCTCTCTATGTAAACTTGAAAATGGTTTGATTCAAGAGAATATAGATCGGAGCCAATAGTTATTTAATGTCATCAGTACAAAAGGCTAATTTTTTACCACTGTAATAAATTATTTGGGTATCAAAATCAGATTGTAGAAGAATGATGGGAATGCTCCAAGAGAGTGACTTTTTAGAACACCACTGCCTGGCACAAACAGAACCCCTTCTCATACAGTACTCAGATGTAGTGAAGTTCCTGAAACAGAGGTAGAAATAGCTTATGTTCCAATGCCAGTTCTTCCAATGGTTTCTAATTGACTTTTTACTCTCTATTCAACTAAAAACAAAAAACAAAAACAAAAACAAACCTAGCAGTTGTCATAGCAACCAACACTTGCATGTTCTTAGAGAGTTATTTACCTCCTTTAATGTGATTTGTTCTCATGACTACGCATGCTTCTACAAATAATCATGAGATCATTTGTAGGAAAAAACAAACACCCTCACAATCTAAATTTAAAGGTTTCAAAGGTCTTTGCTTTATTTTTAAAAATATCTGGTAAACCTCCATTGTTCAAAATATCATCATATACATACAGAGGTTGGGCATTGTTTTTTAAATGTCATTACCATATCTTGGCCAGATGGCACAAAATTACTGCCTTATCGATCTGGTTACAATTAATTCTCCATTGTGGATATAACATTTGCTTATCGTAATGAAAGTGCTTGATGGCACTGCGTTGTGGCTGAGCTCTTTAAAATTCTTATATGGCAGCTGCCCCTGCCAATCTAATTTAGTTCACCAAACATTTACTAGGTGTTTACAATTTGTCATATACTAGGACTACAATGTCATTTACTAGGACTACAATGTTTATTCCTACTGTCTAGGAATAAACAGTATATTTTCAGAGACAGACAATACAGCAATATAGGCCAGTACCCCCAGTTGGTGCCTGAAACAGCAAATAGCACCAAACCCTTGTATACTATGTTTTTTTCTATACATATGTATATATGAGAAAATTTAATTTAAAAATTAGGCACAATAGGAGATTATCAACAACTAATAACAGAAGAATTATAAGAATATACTATAATAAATGTTATATGAATGTAGTCTCTCTCTTTCTCAAAATATCTTACTGTACTGTATACACCCTTCTTCTTGCGATGATGTAAGATGATAAAATGACATACCTACTCCTGAATCTGGGTAACTTTTCCTTACTTGCAGTGAATGGCTTGGTGTCAGAGGCTTACTTGCTGAAGTCTTCAGATAGGCTCAGTGCTTTCTAGTGTAGCATGTTGTCCTCAATTAGGACACATTTCTGTTCATGTCTTCCACCCACAAATTTAATGCCTTTCCCATCTTAACTAAGCACTTATTATGCTCTGTGGCCATAACTTTTGCAGTTTGAGGTGTGATGGCAAAACTAGCACGAATTTCTTTTTCACAATGTCACATATAGAAGATTCATTCTTACTGTAGATCTTAGCAACCTAAGCATATGAAGCTTTTTTTTTTTCTTAAGTTGAGAACTTTCACCTTTTCAGTTAAAGAAAGCACTTTTCAACTTCTCTTTGTCATATCCGAATTGCTGGCATTACTTGTGCTTTAGAGCCATTATTAAGTAAAATAAGGGTTACTTGAACACAAGCACAGCAATATACCACGAGAGTGGATCTGATAATCTATATGACTACTAACAGGTGGGGAACATATACAGCATGCAGACGCTGGACAGAGGGAAGATTCATGTCCCAGGCAGGAGGGAATGAGATAGTGTGAGAGTTCATTGCATTACTTAGAACAATGAGCAATATAAAACTTATGAATTGTTTGTTTCTGGAATTTTTTATTTACTATTTTTGGACCCCAGTTGACTGTGGGTAACTGAAACCATGGAAAGTGAAAGTAAGGGTAAGGGGAGGACTACTGTACAGACAATGAGCATCTTTCTAGCCTTCCTTTCCACGTAATTTGTTTTATTTAGCCCTGTTGGGCATGCCGCTTTGTTGAACTCTACCACCTTGACGTCTGTACCATTGTGCTCACTCTCCATTCTCCTCCTCCCTCTCCAGCTGTGACCTTTGTTTTCTTGGGAGTCTCTTCCTCTTTCTGCCTCTTACACTTTGGCTTTCCACACTCAGCCCACCACTCTTCCCTTGGGTATTCCCACCCACTTCCAAGGTTTGAATTCCACCTATAGACTAATGATGGCCAAATCATGTGCTAGCCCTCAACTGCACTTAAACTTCAGGCTCCTCTGCCCCCCTGCCAGTTGTGCATGTTCAGTACTTCCAGTTTAGGGTGGTCCTTGAATCATCTGCCCCCAAATCAATGGAAGTGTTCTTTTAAAGTGCATATTTATCAACCCAACTCATCAGAATTTCTGAAGTTGAAGCCCAGGAACCTGCATTTTTAACAAACACCATTCTGACTTTTATACAACACTAAATTGTTACAACACGGGCTAAGATGAGAGTATTTGGAAAGAATAGGGTATCACCCTAGGACATGAACTTTATCCTGTAGCTGGTATTATTTTTCTCATGCACGTTTAACATTTACTGTAGATGCATGTACCATTAACAATATATAGGAATATTTTAGATTTTTATTTTATATCAAATTTATATGTAAAAATTTCATAACTGAAGTTTTAATGTAAAACTGTTAAATATTAAGTGAGAAAAATTGAAAGCAATAATTAAAGATATACATTCTGCTAAAATAGAAGTAATTTAAGTGGGAATAAGAAGAAAGAAAGAAATTTGTGGAGCATAAAGGATTTGCAGTGCCCTGAAATTATAGATGAAAGAATATTTGAACCATTTTTAGAAGCTGAGAGGGCAGGTAGGGCAGAAACTCTGAAGATTCCCAAAAATGTAGTCAGAGACACAAAGACAGCAGATAAACTAAAACTGCTTCTGAAAAAAAATTATTTTTGTTAGTAATTTGTATGAACCCAGTTTCAAAGTGTTTTTAATTTCATTAATATTAATAACATTAATATTAATAACAGATACATATCCCTGTTATTATCTGTTCAAATAATTGTCATGATGTCATGTACATGCATTACTAAATTCCAGACTCATCCTCTGTATTCTTTCCCCTTGTCCAACGCAGAGACCCCATAAGTATTTCTGACAACTATAAAATATTCTTACTCTTTACCAGCTCTCCAAGCTGTAAAATTTGCCTCCCGTTTTTTCTCATTTAATGGTGTTTTTTGTATTGATTATTCATCTGACAAATATTTTCTAAACACCTGTAATGTTATTAGGAAGTCATAAAATATGCATCCTCTTTCTCATGGAGCTTAACTTGTATTCTCTCAGAAATTCAAGAAATTATCATGAATACATAAATTAAGCAGGGCTGGAAAACATCAAAACAAGTATAACTTGAAGGGAAAGGAGAGGCATGGTGTTCTACAAGTAATAGTTGTTTCTGTGTTAAGGGTATGAAGACTGACAAAAAGGCTCATTCTCTGTCAATATATTCTAAAAAAATTGATTTAATAAAGAATGGCTTAATTAAACAATTGCTTCAAAGGAACAATCTCTTGAAGTAGAAAAAGGTAATTTAAAGCTAAATGGAAAAAAATATTTTTTCACATAACAAAGAATATACTAAACCAATTTCTCTGGAGATGAGAGGTGGTACAGACAGGATATATAATTACATCCCAAAAAGGTCTAGATTAGTCAAGGAAAGCAGATCCACCGGCTAACAGAGGGAGTTTAGACTCTGTGGGACATTGCTGTCCCACCAAGGATGAGAGTTTGGACATACTGACCGGGCTGCTTCATATGCCTTGATATCACTCTTGTAAAGAAGTTGACTGCAGTAAATGGAATATCTCTATAACCCAGCCAGGCAAGTCTACCTCCTTAGACTTTAGTGACCATGGCTCTGATTTCTGCTGAGCTTTAATGACCCCAGGGGTACCTCATTTGGGAATGCTGATTCTAGGATCCTCTAATCTGCTCTTTTGATAATTTTAGTGTAAACTAACTTTATTTTTTATTTGCCAACCCAGGGAAGAAAGATCAAGGCAGTAACTGCAATATGAAATTGTATTATTATCATAGGAACCCTGAACTTTTGGATCCATGTGGTGTAACCCTAAGCAGCCAGATTCTCTTTATATATTTTCCAATGAAGAGAATTACAATAGCAGCATCACACCTTCCCTGACTGCTAAGCTCCACTTGAGTCATCGTATCCTTGGCACAACCTTGAAGTACAGATTAGGTTGTAACTAAATTTAGTTTTCCGCTTTATAGTCAAGAAGGAAATTATTTATGGGGCCTATATAACTGTTAAGCCTGTTTAGACTCTGTTCATGGACTCTACAGTCTGCTAGTGATCCACAGTGATCTGAAAGATGCCAGAAAACAACTAGATCATTATTAAAGACAAATTCTTCCAGAGGCATTCTTATTCAAACATATAATTTATCTTTTCAAAAAGTGCCTAGCTTTCTGGAATCTCCTCCTACTAATAAACTAGAAAACTCTTTAGCCAGCCATTCCGTGCTTTATAAGAAACCTCTGTAAAATTCTTGATGCCTCACTTTATGGGCCTTAAAAATTACACCAAGACAGTAGCTACTAAACCATGCAGTGATTTCTCATTTTGGAGAAAAGCCTCATTTTGGGGAATCTGTAATCTGGACTACTTAAAGTTTCCTATTGTCTTGCTTGTTTGTGGCACCAAGAGAGATCTCCCTTCTTTCTCAAGATATTCAAATTAGGCAAGATCAAGGCAGGAGGAGGGATATCTAGAAGGAAGACTAGAGTAAGAGTTTTCAAAAAACACCAGCACCCAAACCACAGTCTAGGCCAATCAAGTTGGAATCTCTGTGGTTGGACCCAGTCAACATAAATAAAATAAAACCCAGTACTTGAAAAAAGTTATTAAGGTATAATTGACATAGAGCATTATATTACTTTCAGGTATTTAAGGGATTTAATTTTTGTATACACTGCAAAATTTCACAAGTCTAGTTAACATCTGTCATCATACAAAGTTATAGTATTTTTGTGTATGATGAGAACTTTTAAGATCTGCTTTCTTAGCAACTTTGAAATATGCAATACAGTATTATTAACTATAGCTCCATTATGGCCCCATGACTTATTTACTTGAAATTTGTACCTTTTGACCCCTTTTACCCATTTGTCCATCCCCAACTCCTGCTGTGGCAACCACCAATCTGTTCTCTGTATTTATGAGCTGGATTACCCGTTTGTTCTTAGATTCTACATATAAATGAGGTCATATGGTATTTGTTCTCTGATTTATTTCACTTAGCACAATGCCCTCAGGGTTAATTCATGTTGTCACAAATGGAAGATTTTATTTTTTTATGGCTAAATGTTCATTTTATATATATATAAAATGAACATTTAGCCACACACACACACACACACACACACACACACACACACACACACACACACTTATATATCATTTTACTTATCCATTTATCTATTGAATATTTAGGTTATTTTTATATCTTGGCCATATTTAATAATACTATAAATAATGCAGCAGTGAAAATGCAAATGCGGTGGGGGCCAGATTTTTTTTAAATTAGTTTTTTTTGTACTAAATTAATTGACCACATGTGTGGGTTTATTTCTGGGCTTGCTATTTTGTTCCATTGATGTATGTATCTGTTTTTATGCCAATACCATACTGTTTTGATTTATAATAGTTTGAAATTAGAGAGGGTGATGCTTTCAGCTTTGTTCTTGCTGAAGATTGCTTTGACTATTTAGGATCTTTTGTGATCTCATAAATTTTTGGATTGTTTCTGTGAAAAATGCTAATGGAATTTTAATAGAGATTGCATGAATCTGTAGATTGCTTTGAGTAGTATGGACATTTTAACTATTCATTCAATACATGAGCATAAAATATTCTTTCATTTGATTCTGTCTTCTTCAATTTCTTTCATTAATGTCATAGTTTTTAGTGTACAGGTATTTCTCCTCTTTGGTTAAATTTATTATAGGTATTTTATTGTTCTTGATGCAGTTATGAAAGGAAATATTTTTTAATTTATCTTTCTGATAGTTCACTATTAGTGTATAGAAATGCAACATATATTTATATATTATATAATGACTATATACTCCAATTTCTCCTCTTTGGTTAAATTTATTATAGGTATTTTATTGTTCTTGATGCAGTTATGAAAGGAAATATTTTTTAATTTATCTTTCTGATAGTTCACTATTAGTGTATAGAAATGCAACATATATTTATATATGATATAATGACTATATACTCCAATTTACTGAATTGATTTATTAGTTCTAAGGTTTTTCTTTTGGTGGAGTCCTTAGGGCATGCATATATATATATATATATATATATATATATATATATATATATATATATATATATATATATATATATATATATATATATATATATCATGTCGCCTGCAAGTAGAGAGAGAAAAATTTTACTTCTTTATTTCTAATTTATATGTCTTTCTTTCTTTTTCTTGTTTAATCTTGGCTACAACTTCCAACACTATGTTTAATAGAGAAGGTGAGAGTAGACATTCTTGTCTTGTTCCTAATCTTAGATGAAAAGCTTTCAGCTCTTCACCATTGAGGATAATGTTAGCTATGGGCTTGTCTTATATGGCTTTTCTTATGTTGAAATACATTCCCTCTATACTCATCTTGTTGAGAGTTTTTATCATAAATGGATGTTGAATTTTGTCAGATGATTTTCCTTCGTGTATTGAGATGATTTTTATGTTTATCCTTCATTTTGTTAATGTGGTATATCACACTGACTTGTGAATGTTAAGCCATTCTTACATCTATGGAATAAATCAAGGTTAATCATGATATTTGATACTTTTAATGTATTGTTGAATTTGGTTTGCTAATATTTTGTTGAGGATTTTTATATCTATGTTTGTCAGGTATATTGGCCTGTAATTTTCTTTTCTAGTGGTGTTTTTATCTGGTGTAGGTATCAGGGTAATGCTGACTTTGTAAAATGTATTTGGAAATGTTCCCTCCATGTGTTAATTTTTCTGTTTGCTATTACTCCCCAATGAACCTGACTGGTCCTGGTCTTTTGTTTGTTGATAGGCTTTTGATTACCAATTCAAACTCTTTACTAGAAATCTGTCTTTTCAGATTTTCTATTTCTTTCAGATTTAGTATTAATGTTTGTTTCTAGGAATTTATCAGTTTCTTCTAGGTTGTCTAATGTCATATAAATGACATAATAGTCTTCTGCAATCCTTTATATTTCTTTGGGGTTAGATTTAATGCCTGTCCTTTTATTCGAGTCATTTTTACTGAGTCCACCTAAAGGCTTGTCAATTTTGTTTAGTTTTTCAAAATATCAGGTCTTAGTTTCATTGATCTTTTATTTTTTTTCTTCTTTTTTAGTCTTTCATTTATTTCTGCTCTGATCTTTGTTATTTCCTTCCTTCTACTATTTGGGCTTAATTAGTTCTTTGTTATTTAGTTCCTTGAGGTAATTTATTAGGTTCTTTATTTGGAATTTTTCTTGTTTCTTGAGGTAGGCATTTATTGCTATATAGTTTCCCTCTTAGAACTGTTTTTGCTACCTCCCATAAGTTTTGACATGTTTTATTTCAATTTTTGTCTGTCTCAAGGTGTTTTTTCTTATTTTAATTTCTTCTTTGACCCATCGGTTGTTCATAGCATGTTATTTAATCTCCGCACATTTGTTAATATTACAGTTTTCTTTTATAATTGGTTTCTGTTTCATATGATTGTGATTGTAAAAACTGCTTGATATGATATAGATCTTCTGAAATTTATTACTTGTTTTGTAACCTAACATATTATTTGTCCTAGAGAATGTCTCTTGTGCACTTAAAAAGAATGTGTATTCTGTTGCTTTAGGGTGGAATGTTCTTTATAAATCCATCTAACATGGCATTTAAGTCCAATGTTTTCTTACTGGTTTCTATTTGGATAAACTATCCATTGATGTAAGTAGAGTCTTAAAGTCTCCTACTATTACTGTATTGCTTTAGATCTAATACTTACTATATATATTTAGGTCCCCTTATGTTTGGTACATAAATATTTACAAATATATATCCCCTTGTTGTATTGATTTTGTTATTCTTATATAATACCCTTCTTTGTCTCTTGTTACAATTTTTATCTAAAGTATATTTTGTCTGATATAAGTATAGTTTCCCAGCTTCCTTTTGTTTTCCATTTGCACAGAATATGTTTTCCATTCTTTCACTTTTAGTCTATGTGTGTCTTTACATCTGAAGCAAATCTCCTGTAGGAAGCGTATAAGTGGGTCTTGTATTTGTATTTAGTTCATTTACATTTAAAGTATTTATTGATAGGTATGCACTTATGGCTATTTTTTTGGAGGGGTGTTCTGTAGTTCTCCTCTGTGCCTTCCTTTCTCTTTTGCTCTTTTTGCAGTTTGATGACTTTTTTTAGAGTTATGCTTAGATTCCTTTCTCTTTATGCTTTATACATCTACTATGGGCTTTTGTTTTATGGTTACCATGAATATTACATATAAAAACTTGTATTCATGACAATCTACTTTGTTAATAACATAAATTTGAATGCATTCTAAAGCTTGACATTTAATTTTCCTCCATGTTTCATGTTTTGATGTCACATTTTACATCTGTTTAGGCTATGTAATTCTTAACTAATTAATGTAGGTATAGTTATTTTTACTACATTTGTCTTTTCACCTTCATATTGCTTTATAAGTTATCAATCTACTATTTCTATGTTTACCTTTATCAGTGAAATTTATAATTTCACATATGTTCATGTTACTAATGAATGCTATATTTTTTTCTTAAAGAAGTCCCTTTAACTTTTCTTGTTAAGGCTAATTTAGTGGTGATGAACTTTAGCTTTTGCTTGTCTGAAATACTCTTCATCTATACTTCAATTCTGAATTATAATTTGCTGATAAAAGTTTTGGTTAGAAGTTTTGGTTAGAAGTTTTTTCTTTAATTTTTTAATATCACATCACTCCTTTCTGCTCCACAAATTTTCTGTAAAATATCAGCTAATTGTATTATAGGAGTTCCTTTATATACAAGTTGTTTTTCTCTTGCTCCTTTTAAGATTGTCTTTAGCTTTTGAAATTTTAATTATAATATGTCTTCTCGTTTGGGGTTATCTAGTTTGGAACTCTCTGGGCTTCTTGGATCAGGTTGTCTGATTTCTTCCCCTAGTTAAAGAAATTTTTAGACATTTTAGAAAATTTATTTTCAACTTAAGTATAGTTGGTATACAATATTATATTAGTTCCAAGTGTACAATGTAGTACACACTAAGTGTAGTAATCATCGTCACCATGTATACTTCTCACAGTATTATTGACAATATTCCCATCCACATTTTTCACCCATCCCCCTTCTCCTCCCCTCTGGCAACCATCAATTTCATCTGTTGCTCAAGTCTGTTTTTGTTATGTTTTGTTTCTCATTTATCTTTTGTATTTTTTTTTTAGATTCCACTTATAAGTGAAACCATACAATATTTGTCTCTCTCTGTCTGACTTATATCACTTAGCATACTATCTACCCTCTGGGTCCACCCATGTTATTACAAATGTCATGATTTCATTGTATTTTTATGGCAGAGCAATAACATATCTTTATCCAGTTGTCTATCAATGGGCACTTAGGTTGCTTCCATATCTTGATTATTATAAATAATACTGCAGTGAACATAGGGGTGCATTTATTTTTTGAATTAGTGTCTTGGTTTTCTTCAAATAAATATCCAAAAGTAGAATTGCTAGGTTATATGGTAGGTCTATTTTAAGTTTTTTGAAATATCTCCATATTGTTTTTCATATTAGCTACATCCATTTGCAGTCCCACCAGCACTGAACAAAGGCTGGAAAGTTCTGTTATTATGTATCTAAATAAAATCTTTACTCCTCTCTCCCTGCTTTTTCTCCACCTCCCCCTCCCTTGCCTCCCTTTCTTCCTTCTTCCTTTTCCTTTTCTCCTCCTCCTTCTTCTTCTTCACCTTCCCCTTCCTCTTCTTCTCCTTGTATACCAGTTATATAATACATATATTTTTTTAACCTAAGTATAGTTGGTATACAATATTATATATCATAATACATTATATGTATGAATATATATTTTAAATTTTATTAGCTTTTATTTGGTTTCTACACTTCTTAAAATATCTTAATTCTCTCTCCTATTAAAATTGAATAATTTCTAAACTATTCTCCAAGTAACTTATTCTTTCTTCCATCTGTTCTGCCCTATTATCTAAGCTCTCTAATGCATACTTTATCTCATTCATTGAATTCTTCAATTGAATTCTTCAATGAAATTTTTTTTGCAATATTTTATGTCTTTGGTTGATGGAGAACTGTTTTATTTTTATAATATTATGCCATATTACCATGATTTTTTATAGTTGTTGATTAAATGTGCCTCTGCCTTCACATTTGAAGTAGCAAATACCTTATTTTGTTAAGAAAGCTTATTTTACTTGCCTTTTTTAGTTAATCAGGCTGGCATTTTGAAACCTTTCATTTTGTTTTACAGATGTTGCTGCAGCTCAAGTTTTTGTTTTCCCTTTATCTGAGCTTGCTCTTATGGCTACACTCAGGAGCACATAAAAAGAGTTGGTGGCAGAGCTGGAGGAGATATTGCCTTAACACCTAGGGCTTTGTGGGTTCCCATGGCCTCATAGAAGTCTCCTCATGTGTGAGGACTCCCAGAGGTCGCTGAGCAGACTGCCTGCTGAAATCCCCAAGTCAACAGCAGGAAACACTTTCCTTCAATGCACGTTACTCTTGTTTGCTTCCTTCTATTTCCTCTCCCCAAGTGATGGAGGTTCCTCTTCAGAAATCCTGGTTCTGCTGGAGAGAAATGGTCCCTTCAGCTACAACCCACATAACCTTATAATCAATCACTCACCACTTCTGCTTCTTACCTCCTCTTTAAAGGAGCTTGCTGCTAAAGCCCAGGGCATTACAGTGTCACTCTGTGGAATGACTCTAGGAACTGGCATTAGTGGGGACTGAGTCCTTGAATTCTTCTTTCTCTGCTGCCTCCAAACTCATCTCTACTCTGCTTCAGTGGCATACTAGGTTCTCCCATCAGGTTGGCACAGCCTCCACAAATTCTCGATCTCGTATGAGTATTCACCCTATTTTGTACTCTCTAGGTTTTTTTCATTTCCCCCCCATTTTATAGTTTTAGATTCAAGGTAGAATTGAGTACGAAGTACCCCTTTCCTCCATATATGCACTGTCTCCCCAACTATCAACATCTTACACCACAGAGGATGTACTCTAGTTTTGCTTCCACATTCACATGGTGGTAAGTGGGAGTGACAGGCACTCTGATTCTCTTGGATCCTCAGCCTCCTTTAAGTTCTTATCCACTTATTTTCTAATGCACAGATGGGTAGAAATCTCCCAGACATCCTCATGTAAATGAGACATTTTTGTTCAGTTATGAATATTGTAAATAAAAGGGGAGAGAAAGAAGGAAAGGCTCACGTGCCATGATGCGGATGTCACTCCATCTAAATCTCTTTTTTAACTGTAAGGAGTATACAATCAAAAATGTTCAGAGACCACTGGTTAGAGGATGGATTGCAGGGGAGAACAGGGAGCATGTGCACACATGCACACTTACCACTCACATTACAGAATTAGAATCTCTGAAGCTTGGGTTCAAACTTCAGTGCTTTTAGCTCTGTAGATTTTAATCTACAGTAGGGCTGAGAACCCTTGATTTAAGCCCTCAACATATATCACCTAACTGTGTTGAAGTTGAGGCCTAAACTGAGCTGTGGCAGTACACATATAAGTGAGGAGAGAAATTTTTAGATGTTTAACATTTGGTAAATATTTTGGATCCTGCATGCTGAGGGGATGGAGAGGTAAATGATAGATCCAGGTTTCTGGCCTGAGTAACTGATTATTGTCATCTAGAGGGAGAAATGGGAGTAAAATCAGCATGTAACATTCAGAAGGACAGGAATCCAGGAAGAAGCAGAGGATAGAGTGAGGGGAATGGAGATACTTGGTTGAGAGCCATAGGATAAAAGAGACAAATTCTAGTGAGTAGACAGAAAGAATTAGCCTTAAATCTAGGCACTGGAATCTTGAAATCTATGCTTTTAAAAATGACAGTAAATTGTTCAAATGCAAGTCGCCACTATTTTCATGAAATTAAATTGAGGGTTTTAAGATTTGTCTCCATTAAATGTGTTTTTGTATAACACAAGAAATTGGAACAAAAAAGTAAAGCAAATCCTAAGAACTGGTAATAGTGACTATGCCTGCTTTTTTAACCTTTTTTAGCCACCGGGCACAACTGACTTAATGGTTTTATTTGATGTACATTTTTATAGCTAATCTTGATTCACAAGCTTCAGTCTGTCACTAGAATGTCAGTTTAGCTTCCAAGGGCCACTTAATTAGCTGCTGAGGCACCAAAGCTAGAGAACTGTGAACAGTCCTGGAGGTGGACACACTCCCACCTTGGCCATTTTAAAGCTGCCTTTTTGAGGTCTGACCTGCAATGTTGTCTGCAGCCACCCTACTTTAATAAAGGATGGTGGATTTTTTCCTTCCGTTTTTAAATTTTTTCCCCTTGTTTCTATAAAGTTTCATAATAAAGCTAGGTTGAGGAGCCAGAAACTAATAAGGAGAGCATTGCCCTGAAGCCTATTTTTAAAACTCAAACCACCTGCTCCAAATAGGCATTGACTCTTTTCTTCAGCAGCTTTTAAAGATTAACTTAAATCTTAATTGTAGTTTTTATGAAATAATTATTTCAACTTCTGGATTTAGCAAACAGCTTCAGCAACACTATTTAAATACTCTATGTACCTGTCTGCATGCAGCTCTCTGTGGAGAAGCACTGCCACCATCTCCACCACCACCATTAATTATTATTTCCACTGCCTCACGTTCTTTTTGGCTACAAATCCCCAAGAGGTATAAAATAAACCAACAGAGTACATTTTAACAAGTTTGTGTTTAGTTAGGTGTGATCATACTCATGGGGTAGGAAAGATGGGATCCCTACTCTTTCCTGGTCCTTGTGTTCTTTGAGCTTCCCAATTCCTGTTAACTTGTCATTATTTCACAACCTTATGGATCTCCACCCTATTAGCAGCTGAAATTCACTCAGCAATCATCTGTTCCTTGTGCATAAAGTGACTATACATCCCAGTTCAGGACAGTTCCAATTTATGTTCATTAATAGCACCCCCTTTCAATCTCACAAATGACTCAGGGCAAATGTTAAATTTTATGGTCATCCAGCCCAAGAAACCCAACCATGAAGCACCTTTGAGTGATACACTCAACTTCTCCACTGATCTTGGCATAATGCACGCTGCCCTTCTAAACCTCTCCTCTATGTAACATTCTCACATTCTCCAGTGAATGCCTTCTCAAGGCCCTGGCAAATATCTCTTTTACTCATTGCTTTCTGTAATCAACCCCACTAAACAAGATGATATTTTTCAAACACCTCTTACTCATCCAGTTCTCTACCAACATTTGGCCTCAGAGATATCACCATTCCCAAGAGTCCAAGCTTCTTTAAAGGTTGCCAGTTTACTAAATATGTTCTTGCTAAAAAGCCTCCACACTCTCCTTGTCTTCCTACCATTTGTGGTTCAAAGCTTATCCTCTAACCAACTTTAAATTTACATGTCCCTTGCCCCATCTAAGAAAAATCTCCATTCCTCACTTTTCTTAACTAGATTTGACTCAGAGCCCCACCTCTATTCCTTATAATGATCTTCCAAGTTGTGCCCTCTTCCCCTTCACGTGAACTTGTAAACCCATTTTGTAAAATGTTTAAAAATGAACCTAGTTCCATGTAATAGAAACATGTTTTTATTTGGTTCTTAAAAGTAACAAAAAAGTGCTAATATTAATGTTACTTAATAAAATTAACGTTAGATATAAGAAATACTGCAGCATCTGGATAATTTAATCTGCTAAGGGTTGAGAGTTGAAAGTGCTCAAATCAAGAAGGACTTCTTAATCACTGAATTGTAAAGTATATGTTTGGTGAGTGAACTTGGCAGAGGTCCAGGTCTGTTCATCAGCTTTGCATAGTTGCCAATGTTTTTGCCTTTCTCAGGGCAAAATTACCAGAGCTGGTAACAGTCAGCCAACAAGTCACACTAACTAAACTCACAAGAGACTAATTTCTAATTTGAAATGTCTTTTTATTATTTGCATTAAGCAATATGTCACAGTAGTTGATAATATTTGTCAGATATTCAGGACATCCTTTTATCAATAGGAAAAAAAATATTCTTAGAGCTAGCATTCAGTTTTATAAGGTTTCTTGGTGACCTTAGATCAAAGAAAAGAGAACCCAGTAAAGTTCACTTATTTTATTCTACTGAGTGCTTCCTGTGTGTCAGGCCTTTGACATTAAGGGAATGCTTCTTTGTCCTGATGGAGATGGGTGGCAGGCAATCCTGAATACTCACTTTGCTTGGTACAGGCACCCTCTCCTCTTACCTTGGCCATGCTGGACAGTAAATACTCTCAATTCTTGACTCTGTTTTTTCTTCTTCATCTTTTTTTTTTTTTTGGCTCCATGCAGACCAACTCTATTCTCCTTTGATGATATCACATTGGGAATTGTATAATTCATTAGAGCACAGCTAAGAGAGAGATCCTGCCCTCTATGTTAAAAATTTGGGAGATAACCTCATCTCTTAATATACTTTGGGAAGTATCACATTGTCATCAAAAAGTCATTTGATAATACTATCTTGCAATGAATTATGCCCACAGTTGGCTAATCTCATGTACTGTGTGACTCTTTCTTAGCAACTTTATTCTCAGTAGGTGACTTTTTTTTGTTTCAATCTTGTTTAAATTCCAAAGACACACTATCTTTGGTGCCAGGTAGGCATCTCTTTCCCATTCATGGACAGACTGAACCATGATATTTTATTCATGAAAGCCATCAGAACAGAATTTTTTCCCACTATTTTCATATTATTACATCATTATTCTATCTCTTTTGCCTTTAATTTTTTTAATTGAGGAATATTGACATATTAGTTTCAGTTGTACAACATTTGATATTTTGGTATATGTTGCAAAATTATTACCACAATAAGTCTAGTTAACATTTGTTCCCACACATAGTTAACTTTTTTCTTGTGATGAGTATTAAAATCTACTTTTTTGCAACTTTCAAATATGCATTACAGTTTTATTTTCTGTAATTGCCATATTGTACATTATATCCCTATGACTTAGAACCTTTTAACGCTCTTACCCATTTGTCCATCCCCCTCAGCCCCTGCCTTTGACAACCACCATTCTGTTCTCTGTGTTTTCAATTTTTTAGTTTTTTTTTTTTTTAGGGGAGAGGGTTATTGTTTTAGATTCCACATATAAGTGAGATTATACAGTATTTTTCTTCTTCGACTTAGTTCACTCCACATAATGCCCTCAGGATACACCCATGTTGTTGCAAATAGCAAGATTTCATTATTTTTTATGGCTGAGTGGTATTCTGTTGTATGTATATATGTATGTGTATATATAATATACATTTTATATATCACATATACATTATATATATACATGCAACATTATCCATTCATTCATTGATGGACACAGGTTGTTTTCACATCTTGTCTATTGTAAATAACGCTGTAATGAAAATGAAGGATGCATATATCTTTTCGAATCTAATGTTTCTGTTTTCTTCAGATAAATACCTAGAAGAGGAATTGCAGAATGATATGGTAGTTTTTTTTTTTGAGGCACCTCCATTCTGTTTCCCATAAAAATGCACCATTTATATTCCCACCAATAAGGCACAGAGTTTCCCTTTTCTTCACATTCTCGACAATACTTATCTTTTTGATGCTAGCCATTCTCATAGATGTAATATCTCACTGTGGTTTTGATTTGAAGTTTTTTGATGATTAGTAGCATTGATCATGTTTTCATGTACCTGATGGCCACCCATGTTTTTTCTTTGGAAAAAATGCCTATTCATATCCTCTGCCCATTTTTAAATCAGATTGTTTGTTTTGCTATTGAATTGTATGAGTTCTTTATATATTTTGGATATTAACCCTTTATCGGATATATTTTGCAAAATAGATTGCCTTTTCATTTTATTGCTTGTTTTATTGGCTATACAGAAGCTTTTTAATTTGATGTAGTTACACTTATTTAATTTTGCTTTAGTTATCTTTGTTTTTGAAGTCAGGTACAAAAAAAGTCATCACCAAGACCAATGTTAAGGAGTTTAGTGCCTATGTTTTCTTCTAGAAGTTATATAGTTGCAGGCCTTACATTCAAGTTTTGATTGATTTTACATTCATTTTTGTGTATGGTGTAAGATAGTAGTTTAATTATTTTGCATGTGGCTGTCCAGTTTTTCCAAAACCACTTATGGAAGAGACTTTTCTTTTCACATAATATATTCTTCTCTCATTTATCCTAAATTAATTGACCATGTATGGATGGGTTTATTTCTGGGCTCTCTATTCTCTTCCATTGGTATGTGTCTATTTTCATGCCAATATCACAATGTTTTATTACTATAGTTTTGTAATATAGTTGGAAATCAGTGAGTGTGATGCCACAAGCTTTATCCCTGTTCAAGATTACTTTCACTATCTGGAGTCTTTTATAGTTCCATACAAATTTTAGAATTGTTTGTTCCATTTCTGAGGAAAATGCAATTGGAATTGTGATAGGGATTGCATTTAAACTATAAATTCTTCCAATACATGAGCATAGAACATCATTCTATTTGTGTCTTTTTAAATTTCTTTCATCTATTTCTAGTTTTCAGGCTATAGGTCTTTCACTTCCTTGGTTAAATTTATGCCTAGGTATTATACTTTCTTAGATGCAATTGTACATGGGACAGTTTTCTTCATTTCTCTTTCTCATAGTTCATTTAGTATATAGAAATGCAACAGGATTTTGTATATTGATTTTGTATCCTGTAAATTTAATGAATTCATCTATTAATTCTAACTTTTTTTTTGGTAGAGTCTTTAGGGTTATCTATAACATCATATCATCTGCAAATAGTAACAAATTTACTTCTTTCTTTCCAATACAGATGTCTTTTATTTCTTTTTCTTACCTAATTGCTCTGACTAGGACTTCCAATACTATGTTTAATAAAAGTGGCAAGAGTGAGAATCTTTATTTTTTTGCTCCCAATCTTAACGGCAAAGATTGATCTTTTCTGATGAAAGTCATCAGAATAGAAGTTTTCCCCACTAATTCTAGATACCCCAATTATTTCCCTTTCCCTCCCTCTCTTCCTCTTTATTTCTTTTTGCTCTTCTTTAGTTAATTGACATTCACCTGAATTGGCTTTATTTGACCAAAAAATGGCCATTTAGAAAAGAGGCTTAAAGACTTTAGAATTTATCATCATCTCGTCCTCTGCCTTGAGGGCTCAATGACCAAACCAGCTATTTCTGCAGAGATGGTTCTTTGTTCCTATAAAAGATTCCTTAAGAAGGGGGATTGGTTAATTCCAATTTACAGAATCTGTCAGTATATGCAGGAAATCATTTGTATGAAGTTTCACATGCTTTTTGTATCTACTCTGGACAGGACAGCTAGACTGTGTTACTATAGAAAGGAGGAAGATTTAGACTTTAAGAATTGGTAAACATTAAAATGTTACTCAGAGTGAAGAAAATTTCCCAAGAATGTTTTTGTGAAGCTGACAGCTATTACTCTATGATGTTGAGTGAGGCAACACCAGAATAGAAGATGGACATTTGGGATGTGCAAAGGTTAAGAGTGCAGGCAGTAGAGTAGGGCTTCAATTCTTGTCCTGATATACCAAATTTGTGACTCAATCATTTTTTTGAACTTTAAAATGTTTTGTGTAAAAGTACTTCATGGGGCTGTTCTGGGATTAGGAAATAAATGCAAGTATCTGCCCATAGTATGTGTTCAATAACTAACAGTTACATTTAAAGAAATTTCCACGTCTTTGGATATCACAATGAAATCTTTTTAATTTGGGCCCTGTTAATTGAAAATATATTGCACTATATATTTGCTCTATTTCATATGCATTCCTCACAGCAAAAATAACCCACTAATTGATAATGCGCATAAATGCTATTGTACATTGAAATCCTCTGCCTTGAGGGCTCAATGACCAAACCAGCTGTTATTGATATCAATAAATGTTATTGATATTTTGACAGTTTATAAATAGGCTGTCTGGAAATTGACTCTTATCATTGAAAGCATATTGAAATGTTAGGAAAATACAAAGAGAATATTTCACTAATTTAAGAGGACAAACGCTTTTAAAACACTTTGCACCTATTTGCACATAAACAGTTACTCTGCCAATCATAAATGACTTATCTATTTACTAAAACCAGTCTGACAGAACTCCACCTCAACACCTCAAACAACATTGTGAATGTATTAAAAGCCATTGAATTATATTTTTTAAATGGCTAAAATGGTGAATTTTATGTTAGGCAAATTTTATACTGAGTACAAACTAGCAACTAATGAATTCAAAATACATGGTAGAAAAAGAACTGGTAGGGAGCAGGTAATATTCAGTGCACAGTAGAGTTATCAGGCAAGAACTTACAGCTGAGTTGGACCTCAGCTTAGTCTCGAAGGTTTCACGCTCAAATACCTACAGGAGATGTAAATAATGAATAAAGCTGCCAAGTGTGAGATTCAAACACAATTTGTTTCACAAAAGTAAAGGAATGTCTTTGCCTTTCTCTTGAGACAAGAACCCCTTCTCTGTGTAGCTTTCATTTTCCCACTGTGAACAGAGATTTTGGTGCCTAGAAGTGAGAGTACAAAAAGAACTACAAAACATGGTTTTGTCAAACCTATGTTTGTCAAAGAAAAAGAAGTTACAGAGACAGTGGTCAGCTGGAGAGAGAATGCCTGTCTAAAAGTGGGCCAGCCACAGATACCAAGGTATGCTGCTCCGGACCTACTGAGTAGCAGGTCTGATAAACCAAAAATCTGATTTTTTTTTAGTTTTACTGAGATATAATTGACATACATATATTGTAAAATGATTACCAAAATAAGTTTAGTTAACATCCATTGTCTTATATAGCTACCAAAAAAAAGTTATTTTCCTTGTAATGAGAACTCTTAGATTTGTCTCTTAGTAACTTTCATTTATAACATACAGCAACGTTATCTATAGTCACCAAGTTATATATTACATTCCTAGGACCTACTAATTTTACTCATTTATCTTATTATTGAAAGTTTGTACCTTTTGATCACCCTAGCCAATGCTCCTTCCCCCCATACCTTATTCCCAACTCCAGTGACCACAAATCTGATGTCTTTTTCTGAGTTGGTTATTTTGTTGTTTGAGGTTCCAAATATAAATGAGATCATAAAGTATTCGTCTTTATCTGACTTATTTCACTTAGCATGTCTTCAAGGACCATCCATGTTGTCACAAATGACAGGATTTCATTTTTTAATGGCTGAATAAAATTTCATTGTATATTTATATGACTACTTCTTTATCCATCATTCATCCTTGATGAACACATAGGTTGTTTTCTGTCCTGGCTATTGTAAGTAGTGCTATTTTTCATTTTTGTTTTTCACTTCCTTTGGATATATTCCCAGAAATGGAATTGCTGGACCATATGGCAGTTCTAAGCTTTAATTTCTTGAGAAATCTTCATACTATTATTCATATTGGCCATACCAATTTATAATCACACCAACAGTGCACAAGTGTTCCCTTTTTTTTTATATCCTTAGCAGCATCTATCTCTTATTTTTTTTGATAACAGCCATTCTAACATGCATGAGGTAATATCTCATTGTAGCTTTGATTTGCTTTTCCCTAATTATTGATGTTGAACATCTACTCATGTAACTATTGATCATTCATATATCTTTTTTGGACAAGTGTCTATTCAGGTCCTTTGCCAATTTTTAATTGATTATTTTTATTTTGCTTTTGAGTTACATAAATTCCCTGTATATTTTGGATATTAACCCCTTGTCAAATATATGGCTTACAATTTTTCCCCCATTCCATTGATTGATTCTTTTCACTTTGTTCATGTTTCTTTTGCTGTGTGGAATCTTTTTAGTTTGATGTAGTCCCACTTGTTTATTTTGTTGCTGTGATTTAGGTGTCATATTTATAAAATTATTACCAAGACCCATGTCAAAGAGTTTTTTTTCTATGTCTTTAATAGTTCATTTCAAATTAATTTTTGATGAATGGTATAAGATAGGGATCAAGTTTCATTTTTTATATGCAGATATCCAATTTTTTCAGTACCATTTACCTAATAGACTATTTTTCTTCTTCATTTAGGATTCTTGTTTCCCTTGCCAAATATTAGTTGCTTGGGTTTTTTTCTGAGCTCTTGATTCTGTTTCATTTATCTATATGTCTGTCTTTATACTAATATCACATTGTTTTTATTGCTATAGCTTTATTGTATAGCTTGATCAGAAAGTCTGATATCTTCTGCTTTGTTCTCCTTTCTCAAGATTGTTCTGGTTATTCAAAGGTCTTTTGTGGTTCCTATAAATTTAAAGAACTTTTCTATTTTGGTAAAAATGCCATTGGACTATTAATAGGGATTACATTGAATCTATAGATGGATTTTGGTAATATTGACACTTTAACAATATTAATCCATGAACATGGGATTTTCACTTACTTGCAAACATGGATGTCTTTCTATTAGTACATTATTCTTCAAGTTCTTCATCAATGACTTGTAATTTTCAAATAAAAACTTTTCACTTCATTGGTTAATTTATTCATAAGTATTTTTTGTTTTCAATGCTATTGTAAATGGATTATTTTTATTTTTTAGATTTGTTGTAGTGTATAGAAACATACCGATTTTTGTATCTTAATTTTATACTGATCAACTTTATTGAATTTGTTGATTAAAGCTTTTTGGTAAAGTTTCTAAGATTTTATATATAAAATTGAGTCACCTTCAGTAGAAATAATTTTGCTTCTTCCTTTCTGATCTGGATACCTTTATATCTTTTTCCTGCCTGATTGCTCTGTCTAGGACTTCTGATACTATGTTAAATAGAAGTGAGAGTACCTTGCTTTATTTCTGATCTTAGAGAAAAAGTTTTTAACCTTTCATTTTTGAGTATGTTGAGATATGTTCCTTCTATACCTAATTTCTTAAGAATTTTTATGAATGGATGTTGAATTTTGTCTAATGCTTTTTCTGTATCTATTGAGATGTGATATATCATGTTGATTGATTTAGAATGTTGCACCATCATAGTGTTCCAGGGATAAATCCTACTTGATCATGAGAAATGATCTTTTAATGTGCTGCTGTATTTGGTTTGCTAGTATTTTATGGAGAATTTTGCATCTATATTCATCAGGGATATTAGCTTGTGGTTTTAGTGTCCTTTTCTGGCATGAGAATGAGGGTAATGCTGGCCTCATAAAATGATTTCAGAAGTGTTTAAGAAGGAGTGGTGTTAATTTGTTTTTGAATGTTTGGTAAAATTAAAAAATTACTAGTCAAGCTCTCTGGTCTTGGGCTTTTATTTATTGGTATATTTTTGATTATTGATTCAATCTCCTTACTAGTAATTGGTCTATTCAGATTTTCTATTTCTTCCTGATTAAGTCTTAGTAGGATGTATATTTCTAAGAATTTTTCAAGTTTTTCTAGGTTGTCCAGTTTGTTGGCCTATAGTTGTTCATACTAGACTCTATGTACCTTTATATTTCTGTGATATCAGTTGTCACATCCTTTTATAATTTTGTTGCTTTGGGTCTTCTCTTTTTCTTGATTAATGTAGCTAAGTTTATCAAGTTTATCTTTGCAAAGAATCAATTCTTAGTTTTCTTAGTCTTTCTGTTGTATTCCTGTTCTCTATTTTTGTTCTAATATTTGTCATTTCATTTCTTCTGCTAATTTTGAGCTCAGTTTATTCTTTTTCTAGTTCTTTAAGGTATAGAGTTAGGTTTTTTGAGCCCTCTTATTAACATGGACATTTATTGCTATAAATTTTCATCTTAGAACTGCTTTTGCTTGCATCCTGTTAAGATTTGGTACATTTTGTTTCTATTTTTGTTTGTTTCAAGATAATTTTTTGTATTTTTTTAAATTTTTTGATTTATTTGTTTAGGAGAGTGTTATTTAATTTCCAGGTGTTCATGAAATCTAGTTTTTTATTCTTATCGATTTCTAGTTTTATACCATTTTGGTCAGAGGAGATACTTGGTATGACCTCAAACATTTTAAATTTTCTAAAACTTGTTTTGTGGTCTAAAATATGGTCTATCTTAGAAAATGTTCCGTGTGTGCTTGAGAAGAATGTAGCTACTGCTATTGGTTGTCGATTAGAATACTCTATATTTGTCTGTTAGGTCTAACTGAACTATAGTGTTATTTAAATCTGCTATTTTCTTTCAAATCTCTATCTGTATAATTAATCCATTGTTGAGAATGGGTAATAGAGTCCCCAAATATTATCATATTGCTGTTGGTTCTCTTTTTAGCTCTGTTTTTATTTTATATAGTTGGATGCTCTAATATAGGAAACATAAATATTTATAATGGTTATATCTTCTTTATTGACTTATTATATAATGACCTTTTTGTGTCTTTTTTTTACCATTCTTTAAAGTTTAATTTGTCTGATATAGTATATCTACCCCTACTTTTTGTTAACATTTACTTGAAATACTTTTTTCTATTCCTTCACTCTGTCTCTATGCATCTTTAAGGCTAAAGTGAGTGACTTGCAAGCCACTTATCGCCGGGCATTATTTTTGTATCTATTCAGTCATTTTATGTTTTTTGTTTGGAGAATTAATCTGTTTATGTTTAAGGTAATTATTAATAGGTAAGGACGTACTGTTGCCATTTTGTTAACTCTTTTCTGGCTGTTTTGTAGATCTATTGCTCCTTGTTTCTTATCCTGCTGTCTTTGTTTTAATATCTTTTGGTTTCAGTATATTTTGGCTTCTTTATTATGTTCTTTTGTGTAATTATTACAGTTTTTTTCTTATGGTTCCAATGAGTCTTACTGTCTTAAAATTCTAACACTCTATCTAAACTAATAACAACTTCAATAGCATTCCTAAGCCTAACTCTTTTAGTTCTCCTTCCCCTCACAATTTAAGTTACTGATGCTATAGTTTACATATTTTTTATATTTGTAGCTAGTAACGGGTTACTGTAGTTATGGTTATTTATATTATGTTTGGTTTTTAACTTTTAAATTAGAGTGGTAAGTGAGTTATGCACCATATTACAGAATCTAATTTTAACTATTACCAATGAGTTTGGGTATGTTTTTATAGTATTAATTAGCATCATTTTACTTCCATTCAAAGACTTTCTTTAGCATTTCTTATAAAACTGGTCTAGTGGTGATGAACTTCCTCTGTTTTTGTTCAGTCCTAAAGGGCAGGATTGCTGGGTATGGAATTCTTGGTTGACTGACTTTTTTCCTGTTAATATTTTAAATCTACCATCTCATTGTCTCCTGGCCTGAAAATTGGTTGAGAAATTCATGGGTAGACATGGGGTATTCCCTAGTATGTAATTTCTCTGTTTTTCTTGCTGCTTTCAGAATTGTCTTTGGCTTTGTCAACTTAGTTATAATGTATCTCAGTGTAGTCCTATTCAATTTCAACCTATTTAGGATCCTATAAAGCTTGTGGATCTGGATGTCCATTTCTCTCCTTAAGTTTGGAAAATTTTTAGCCATTATTGCTTTAAATATACTTTCTCTTCTCCTCTAGAATTTCCATAATGCAGATATTATTTTGATTGTGTCCTATAAATCCCATAGGCTTTTTTCCCCCCTTTTGCTCCTTTGACTAGATAATTTCAAATGTCCTTTCTTCTAGATCATTAATGCTAACTTTTGTATCGTCAAGTTTGCTTTTGAATTCTTTGGTTGTCATTGTATTTTTCAGTGAACACATCTTTGGTTGTCATTGTATTTTTCAGTGAACACATGTTTGTTTTTGAGTGTTTCTGTATCTGTTAATTTTCTTTTCGTTCTTGCATTATTTTTCTAATTTTGTGTAGTTGTCTGTGTATTCATGTAGTTCATTAAACTTCTTTATGAGAACTATTCTGAATTATTTGACAGTTCATGGATCTTCATTTTCTCTAGGGTTACTTATCACAGCTTTATTAGTTTCCTTTGGTGCTGTCATATTTACCTCATTTTTTTTGTGATTCTGGGTTATTTACATTGGTATTTGCAGTTTCCTTTTCCAGACTTTACATGTTCTCTTTTGGAGAGACAGTTTTTACAAGTCAACTCAGTTTATATTTCTGGATGTGTCTGCTGGTAACATACTTGCCTGGTGGAGCTATCAGCCCACTAGAGCAAGCTCTGAGGTTGACAGGAAGTTGCTGGTGCTATTGGCTAAGAAGAGTTGGATAGGTCTACTGGCTTGTTTCTCTGCCAAAGTGAGGCTATACGATGGGCTTTCCATTTGCCCAGGTTCTCTAGACAGGTTTACTAGGTGGTTCAAACTGGGAACTCTACTCCGTAATGGATGGCATTATGAATTAGATTTCTTGCTCTGGCAGGGCAGGCCCCAGGAGCTTCAAGCTTCTTACTTGGGAAGCTGAATCAGGCAAGATTGTGCATTGAATTCCCTGTCACATGAAGCCATTTGTTTTTCTCTGCAGATAGGGAAACCATGGAGTGTACTCTCTGTTCAAGTGCCACTGTAGTAAGCAGGGCTGTCAAATGAACTACATAGCTTCTCAAGTGCACTAGTTAGGATCCCTGGTTGATTGGTCTATATTCAGCAATGGCAGGCCTATGAATTAGTTTTTCTGCCCATGCAAAGCATGAAAACCAGCTCCAAAGCCAGCAAGGCCTTTTGTTTATGGTCTTGCCCCAAGTTTTCTAACTAAATGGCCTCTGCCTTTGTTCTGCAGATTATTTATTTTGCCTAATGGACTCCTTGCTCAAGTGTGCCTGACTTTTTGGTCACGTGGAACTTGAAGCTATATTCGGAAATGGGCTGGCCTCTGACTCCTCTATTGTCTGGGTGGAGGCAGGCCAGGTTATAGGGCCAGCAAAGCTCTTTCTTTGTGGACCCAAGTCAGATAGACCTATATCCCACTGAGTTCCCTGACCAGACTGTGTCACCATCTTGGCTATTCAGATGAGCAAATCTGCTGGTTAAGACTGCTACTTGGGTGATGCAGGTAGGAACTCAGCCTGCCAAGATTCGAGTGCTGGTTGTTGCAAGTCCCTTCTCAATATCACAATCTGATTCCTAGAGGTTGAGTCACACACATTGCCCCACAATCCCAGTATGGTGAGACTAGGATGATCCACAATTCTGGAAGGAGCTAGATGTCCGCCGTGGGCTCTCTTTTCACTGGAAAAACTGTAGGCTCAGAGAAGACCTCTCAGCATGGCACTGCAGTAGCCTATGAGAGGGGCAAGGTGGTCAGCCTGTAGCTGCTTCTTTTACCCTCCTAATGCAGTTTTTCTTGGTCTCTGCGGTGCATGGGTGTGCTTAAGCCTTTCTCCCATGTTTTATTCTTTCAGTAGTGTCTTCTACATAGTTATTTTCCTTGTGACGGGGAGCAAAGTCAGGAATGACCTATCTTGCCATCTTGATGTCACTCCAGAAATCTGAACTTTTAAATGATGGCTCAAAATATTTAAAAGTCTGAAGGCCAGATCTAACACATAGCAATCTCTGTCTTGAAGAATAAGTTGGATTGGGAAGGGGGAAAATGAGGGACAATGCTTTAGGAGGAAATTTGCATGGACAAAAACTCAAGGGACTTGGATCAAGTTTCTTCTTCAGACAGAGTGGATAAGTTTGGCTGAAACAGTTTGGGATGTGTAGATTTGTGTCTGGGAGGGGATTGCTGAGGGAGTCAATAAGATTAGAAGTGAATGATAGGCTGCGGAGCTTAAATTTTGTTCAGTTGAGAATGATGAATCTTAACATGGGCAGCATCAGAGCTTTTCTAGTATATGAAGAATATTAAACTCGTGTCTGAAGAGAATAGGGCAGGGAGGAAACCTTGTCTGCCTCAACCAGGATTTTTCAAGGCCATGGAATGACTCGTGCATAGTTTCAGAATCTTGACAAAGCAGAAGCTATCATCTGGGCAGGCCTGGCTAAAGACAAGACTGGAATACCTGCTCATTAATTTCCGTAACACAAAACTGGCTGAGCTCCTGCTGTCTTTGCTGCTTTGATCTGCTTTTCTGTGGTGTTTCTTGAGGCAAGTGGGTCAAAATCCTTATTGATTCCTCCTCCTGAAGTCTGTCTCCAGACGAGGGCCCAGCATGCAACAAGCTAATACAACAGTTCATCCTGCTGCTCAGCAATCCTAAGTTCTGGCCCAAATGTTACCCACCTGGTAGCAGAATGACCTGTCCTTGTTGCTCTGGTACATCCAATCCACGAGAAAGGGGAAGATACTAGAATTACAAATAGAATCTGGAAATAAATCTCATTTAGGAGTTTGAGAATAAAAACCTAAGGGCAGATCATGGACTTTTAACTATCAGAGATGAAAATGAATTATTGAGTATGATTTTAGTAGCTACTTTCCTTCTACAAAAGAGTGAACAGGTGTGATTTTTCTTGGAGTTGAGATTATTACCATCAATTCAGTGCAATATTAAGTAGAAGGGTCTCTTGTGAGGTGCTATGACATTTCAGTGCTCTTCAAGCACTAGAGTGACAGCCTGGATTCTGCGAACTCAATGAGCTGTATACTTTCCTGTTTGCTGCCTTGAGTGTTGGTCTCAGAAAGTGCCACATTTCCCTGCAACCCGGAACTCACGGGCCCTACAGGAAGAAGTGGAGAGAATAGTGCCAGCAGGCCAAGCGGCATAGGGTTTCTGTTTCTTATGTTCACCAGTGTGTATCAGAACATCTTTCCTGATAAGCAGCTGTTCTGTCCTCTCTATAGTGAGTAGAGCAAAAACATGGACTTAATTACCTATTTGAAGGGTTTGTGTTGGTCATGAGGAGACATTTTCTGATTGACAGAGTTCTCTGTGAATGAAATGGTTTCCCCAATGAGGATTCCTTTTGGAAAGATCTCTTACAGGCAACATACAGTCTCATTAATTTAGGACAACGACTCTTTAAAACAAATAACCTTATTGAAATATAGTCCACTTACCATGTAATTCACCTGTTTAAAGTATACAACTCAGTAGTTCTTAACTATATATTCACAGCGGTGTGGAAACTTTACCACAATCAATTTTGGGACATTTTCATCGCCTTAGATATCCACTAGTCCACTTTCTGTCTCTATAGATTTGCCTGTTTTGCATATTTAATATAAATGGAACATACTTTAATCCTTTGTCTCACTTCTTCCACTTAACCTGTTTTCAAGGTTTGTCCACAAACCTTCTTCCCTCAGCATAACTAATATATTTTTTCATAGGAAATACGTTTTTCATAGGAGATCTTCCCAAGCTTCTATCCAGTCCCTAACAGCAAGTAAAACTAAAATAAGAGATAATATATAAAGATCCAGCAGTACCTATAACGGCTTTTGGAAAGGGCAGAATAGGTCCTTACAGGATCGGGCTTGAAAAGGCTGAAAGCAGAAATGTACTACTCCACAGTGCAAGGGTCATCCAACTCAGGAACAGTGCTCTTTGTGCCAGACAGAAATTAGAAATGTTCCGATGCAGGAAGAATATGAAAGGATGATCAGTGTTTCTATGGTTAATTGAAAGTGTTCATTGATTAACTGATGAAGACAATGTGAATGCTAAAATAATTACTTCCAGATGATATAGTCTGATACATATATCCAAGGCTGAAAGCTAAATCAGGTTAAATAAGGTCAAGTCCCTAAGAGTATTCTGGCTCCTGTGGTCAAGGACATTTTGCTGACCTCAAATAGTACACCAACATCATGGGATATTTTAAAGTTCAGATAAAAAGTCACATTTGACAAAGGCTTGCATAGATTACCATGTTTTCACAATGGCTAAATCTTTTAAGATCCCCGAGTTCAGTGCCTTCCCCAATTATACAAATAAGTAAAAGAAGTGTCAGCAGAAGAGTAGGGAGAATGGAATCCGTAACTGAAACCTTTATGCCAAATTTATGCCAAATCGTGGGATTTTTTTTTCTCCAAAGTTTCAGTGGGATCCTGGTATCTTGTGATGTTAAGCCCCCTCCATTAGCACTGGAAAAATCCCTACAAGGAGGTGAATAGCACTAAAGATATCGTTTAGATCTATACTTTTCCTTTCCAAAATCTGCATCTGAAAGGTTATTGATCTAGCCCTATAATGTACAAACATAAGAGAATTCTGTCAACATCAGATAGCCTTTTTTTGTAAAGAAAGATAGAATGTAAGAGCTATATAAGCACTACCTAGAGAGACAAATGAAAGATAAATACAGGCCAAAGATGGTTTGAAACATCCACCACTACTTTATAGACCCTGGCTCTATTCATGTTCCTTCAACTTAAATCTTGTAATTATTCACTTACATTTTAACAATAGAATAGATAGTAGCCAGTGAAATTCAAGTCAAATAAAGTCATCCAACTGAATATATAGTATAATAACTAAATTAGAAACTTTAACTCATGAGCATTGCTTCACTATTTTAGAAAATACGTATTTCTGGGTTATTATCAGAGGGATTTTGACATGGATGCAAAATGTTAGTTCACTCTAGAAGCTGAGATAAAATCACATGATTTAATCATTCTGAATCCATATGGCTCCTCTGAGATAGAGCCAGATGTAACCAGAAGGATTTATAGGGTGTAAAATTCAGAGTGGATTAGGAAAATATTTCTGTGTTCATCCCAATACATCCTAAATCAAAGTACCCTCAATAGACCAGAGCAATCTTTGGCCTAGTGAGGAGGTTGTCATGGCAACTGACCAGTAAGTCCAGACAGTGGAATGTGAATACAGACAACAGGGTGATAAGATTGTGTACAGAGCAGCATACTAAAGCTGCTTCTGCCCAGGTACAGTGACACATCAGTGGAACTGTGAAACTGTCGCTGCATTTTTTTATACCTTCTTGCAGTTCTGGCAGCTCATTTGAAATGTATCAAGAGTCCTTTCCCAGATGTCAGTAAAAACCTGATAGATAACGGAAGCTGTAGAAAAATCACCACCAATAGATACAATGTTATACAAAGCCCTGGAGGGCTGTTAAGCTAATAACACCACTCACATTTCCTAAAGGAGGTTGAAGTTCGCTTAAGGTAAATCCAATGATGCTTTAGTGCCACCTTGTGTCCACCTTTAGATATTGGAAGTTTACCAAAAGCCCACCCTCAAATCTTTCATTGGGCAGCAAGCAGCAGGGCAGACATGGAAAGAGCCAGATTATGTTGGCGTTTGATAATCCCAAACTTATTAACTTGAAGTTTATTAACTTAAGCTTCAAGTTAATAGAAAAATGAAAATCATTTTGATAGAATGCAAAACAGGGGAAGAAAAAATGCCAAATAACATCAGTCCTAGATAAGATTACAAAAGGCTACATGGTGGGCCAGGCATTGAGGAAAAGGCTGGCAAAGACAGATTCCGTATTGATAATTCTAAATGCCATTACTAACTCTTGCCAAAGGATTAGTTTTAGGCTCATCAGCATGGTAGCATAAATGAATCAAGAGAGAAAAAATAACAAGTAAACATCACTAATTTCACTTTATAACTTCTGTTAATGGGTAGAAAGATGGTAGCATTTGCTCAAATGACACCTCATGCCTGCCTCTCATCTCTCACCCAAACCAAGACCACTACCCACTACTATTTCACCATCATCCCATCAGCATTCAAAACTATAATCAAATCCCACTTAATTTCAGCAGAAGTATGAAATGACCAAGCTGTGTTTCTTCCAGGGTTTGAATTTTTTGAAACAAGTGCCAAGGATAACATTAATGTCAAGCAGACATTTGAGCGCCTTGTGGATATCATCTGCGACAAAATGTCAGAGAGTTTGGAGACGGATCCGGCCATCACTGCCGCAAAGCAGAACACAAGACTCAAGGAGACCCCTCCCCCACCTCAGCCCAACTGTGGCTGTTAGTGTCCTCACACCCACAGGCAGCTCTCGGGGCTTGGTTACTAACAAACAGCATTTATAAATGGTTGATTAGCCTTCATTTATACTGCCTAATAATCATTTGAGGGAAATCTTTGATGTCAATGGCTAGTATATGCATTGAATTCTTGGGAGATTCCCTGTGTTAATATGTGGCAAATAAGTGATCTTAAATTTGTAAGGACTATCTATAAAGATCTGGTATTTGCATGTGATTTGTTATGTGTCTTCTAGGCTCTTTATGTCAGATTTCTTCTCAGATTAAGCTACTGCTGGGACCTCAGACTATAATTTCACTACAACTGACTTTTGTGCCATTCATTCAAATTATGCTATTCACTTGAAATGATAACCAAGGAATTGCTTGTGTTGGGGGTGGGGGGAGATCTCAGAAGACCTTATTTGCTTTATTCTTTATTGAAAATCAAGTGGAAATATATGTCCTAAGTAAGTGACCAGTTTTCTGATCAGATTACTATTTAGAAAATTTGTCTATTTTTCAGTATTACTGAGGAGACCCTTGACTATAAAGAAATTAAAATATTCTGTTTAAGGCCCTTGCAAGTTTCCTAAGAGATTAATATTTACCTGACTATAACTAGATTTAAAGAATAATCTTAATTTAAATATTTAAATACTACCCTAATCCAGGACCGCTGATTCCACTGAACATTCCAAATATGAGGCCAGTGACAGGTACCTGCTGAGCATTACGCAACAAACATTTTGACCAACAAGGGTAAATCTCTGTAAAATACCAAGGCTTGAGCTCCTCCCCATTTTTTAATAACTAACTCTCCCACAACATACTCTACCCCCATAACATACACCACTACCACATGACGTTCTGGAACCATCACCAGCTCTTGGAATAGAGGGTGTGTTGAAACATGTTAGGACATAGACTTCCTTCCCCAACCATTGCTTTCTCTTCACACCTCAGCTAAGTTCTTAATGCACTTAGAAGATATTTAAACAGTGTCTCAATGGCTCTCAGGTGGCAGAAAAAATTTTCATCTCTAATTTTTTTCAATCCAGGTGTTCAACATAATTCTGAAGCACATCTGCATTATGTAAGCCTTTAAACATACTCCAGTTACTCAGAGAATACTCTGGGGAGCTTAAAAATACAGAAACACATAATTGCCATAAGCAATTTGAGAGGAGGAAGGAAATCATGTGAACAACCAGATTCTTTCTCCCAAATTTCCTGAAGGCCACATATGAACATCAAGCAAACAGTTCCCCCAGCTATTCTGATAGCACTGAGGAGAACTTGGCATCGGTGTCACCACCCAGCATTGTGTACAGCTAAGACTTTAAAAAGGCAGCAAGCATAGAGTGGCAGACTTAGAAGGGCAGTTGTGTTAGATGGCATTTCTCCTCTTTCGGTGCTGGTATTAAAGATGTTCTTCTTTTCAAAAATACAGAACCTTTCCATGAAAGTATTGTTTGCAAGTTTATTGGGCAAGGATATTGATAGGAAAACATTCATATATTTAAAGAGATTTCTGGAGAATAAATGCCTACAAGTCAGGGAACTTGGTCATATACAAGAAGATGAAAATTATAGGAGAGCATTTGAGGTGTTTTAAGCATATCCATGTCATTTCTCACATTCTTAACAAGACCCATTAATTGGTAATAAATTTTTACTTCTGCATCCTGAAAGGCAGGCATAATCTTAGTGAAGTCAAGAAGACATTAATGCTTTATTAGACTTTTAATGGGTCAACTAGCTTCAAATATTACAGAAATTAAAGTGAAGGGAAAGAGAAGGTGGGAGGGGCATCAAAGAAGATTTGTTTGAAACAGAAGCCTTTTTACATGGTATTGTAATATTTCTGTATCCTGAACTAGAAAGTGGCCATGTTCGATGATATAGCTGTTAAGCTCACTTTTAAAACCTGATATGAAGCAATAAAGCCAGCTCCCCTCCCACAAATACATACAGATGTCAAAGGCCTAAATATGTTTCAGATGGCTTTTTCAGAAGGACCTTGATGTGTGTTATAAAATAGAAAGCAAAATAAGAATGTAGAAAAGTGGAACCTGGGACCAAAAGAACTAAGCAAGTGACCACTTATGCAGCATCAAGCATGCCAAGGTCCAACTACTTTATGCCAGTCAGGGGAGAATGATGAAGCAACAGCCTGAGGATCATTGTCAAGAAATATGTGATAATTTCTATTTTCCAAACCTCAGTGGAAATGTAGCCTTTCTAGTTGATTCTCAGTTTTGAAACTCCCACCCTGATGTGAATTTCATCAAGTGAGAAGTTTCTAGAGATTGCCACAGAGCCCAAGTGAGTGGACACTTGTTTCTGCTGTGTAGCATGAAGCAAGAGAATATTCTCTATTCCTAATTACATCAAGAGATCCTGCTTTTAAAGTCAAATATGGCAGAAGAACCAGCCAAAGGTTAACTAAGTGAGCTTCTATTTATTGGCATCAAGCTATATTACTTGTAAATTGTAATTGGTAAGCCTTTGGGCCAACATGCACATGTGCGCACACATAGGCACGCTCACACCCACACACAATACCTCCTACATTCTCCATCTCAACAGCTTAAATAGTAAAAACTGTCATTTTTACTAATGAAATAGCTAAATGTGTATTCAAAAGAACAAGATATCTTAAAAATATATGCTTGTTAGTTTGTAAATGTTAGAGACCCATCTTTGTCTCTGACGCAATTTGCGTTTCAAGTATGAATTTCTCTTTCTCTGCTACCTATCATCTCACCATCCCCACCCTACCAATTACTTTTAGAAACAAACCTTGATTGTTTTGAGGAAATATTTCCAAAAGCTTTAGTTTTTGTACATTTCTTTCTGTTTCTAACATAATTGAAAAAACTGTACTGGAAGTTATTTCAAATAGCCATTCCTACAGTGATTCTGTATTTCAGTTTTTTGGGATGTGAATGGATGTAGAAGTTGCATGATGTTTCTTAAGTCCTAAAATGGAAGTTTACAAGCTAGTATCACATCTACCTTCTAAGAGGAATTGCTTCAAGACAGTGAATTAGTTTATTGCTGCTGCTCACACTGAACAGCTACTATTGCCTTGATGAATCTCTAAAGACTATATAAAGAAGTTCTTATAGTTCCTCCTTAGATTTACTTGAAGTCAATATCCCTCTGTTGCCTGATAAATGAGTGCTAAGATTTTTTATTTGGAAGGGGAAGTATGATAATGCCTTTAGTTGTAGCAGGAAGCTGTAGCTTTGTTATCATAAATATGAAGTATAAATTTTACAAAAGTACAACCCAAATTATATGCATCTATATAGTCAATAAACAATTATATTTTACCTACTCTACTCTTATCCAAGTTATAGATTTTTGTTCATAAGTTTGGTTATTTTTCAGGAACCAATTCAAATTCCAATTTTAACTACATCTATGCTGAGAATAGACGTTCAGGTATGCAATGTTCTTTTTAAAAAGTAAAATACAGTCCACTATTAATTGAACTTCCATGAAGCAACATTAATTTTAGAACCTGGTTGCTGTTAATCAGTAGCTCACTGTGACTTGCTTTTCCAGTGTATATCTTAGTGTGTGGTGAAGATGTACTATGTCATCCTTTAGACAACCATGTGGCATTTGTGGGACTATATTAAAAATGTATTGAGACGCTACCAAGCTATCTCAAGGCTAAGGTAGTAGCTCCATGTGAAAAATTGAGAAACTGAGGTAAATCTTATTTTAAAGTCATAACTGAAACCCTTCTAGACCAAAAGGTGTTAATAATTTTCATATACTATTGGAATGCTCAATCAGCTATTTTTGGTGTGGCATATTGGGAAGTGGCCTGTTTTTCTGTCTAGAGAATCCTCTCTCTACATCATAGTTTGCATGACTGGTAACTGGGACACGTTGTTCTTTTGTGTGTATGCTGGCTCAGTATGCTGTGTCAGGGTGATACATGAGCAGCTAGACTCATGTGGTCTTTCTAATTACCCATTGGAGGATGTGAGCTCTGCAGCTCTGCCTAGCTTTGTCTGTTTATGTATACTTCCTGTGATTTAGCAGTTCACCAGCAATATAGTGAAGTCTTGCTGACCAGCTTAACCATTAGTCAGCTTTTTAGAGTCCTTTATATTTTAGGTGAATTTTGACCAAAGCTAGTTAAAGACATAAACCGACTTTATATTCTGGAATGAATTGAAACAAATCGGATAAAAGACAAAGTTTATGACCAGAAAAAAAGCATATTTATTCCAACAGTGCACCTAAAGGGTTCCAGGTTCTAGAAATACTATCTCTAGGACAGGGCAAAAATAGGTTATTTCATAATTTTCTTTCTTGAAACTCTTTTCAGAAATGCTTAACACTCCAGTAAAATAATAGTTACCTTTGGTAGATTAAAATATTTACACTTGGGCCACACTCAAAATGTTGCCCCTCTTAATACATGCACACATGTATATGAAGGGAAATTTCCATATATGGTGCATTCTCAGTGCTAGGATAAAAGAAGCTTTTTCTGTGTTCCAACTGTAATGCTCATTTTGTTTAAAAGGCTCAACAAAATATATTCTTCGCACTGATTTGTGTGTCTGCACATAATTTCCATTAAAAAAAAGGATAGGGAGAAAATGCATTTTGCAAAAACTGTAGACAAAAGAAATTATTTCAAAACTTCTGTCAGAGCTCAAATATTAATATCAAACCATCTAACTAAAAGACAAATCAAACTTTATATTTTTAATTCTTTCTACTTCCTAATTTCTTTATCATTTCAGAGTTTTACAGCCTTATTCTGTAAGAATAATGAGACCACGAATAGGAAATGATACTTAAATTTTACCATTTACCACCCATTAGCACTATTATTGGTCAAATTTCAACTAGTTATGACTTGCTGAAATGAGGTTGGAGGTTACCTGTATATTTCATTCACCTGTGTTTATACCTTCCTTCATCGTGGACAATTGAGAGTTGGCTATAATTTCATTTCTTAATGGAAATATTTTTATATTCATGTTTTGGGGGGGCCAGTATTGCTTAGGTTCATAAATACTGTTCTTAAAAACACAGATGGTATGTGAGCCACACAGACACCTGGCCTTTTTGGGAAGTGAGCATGACTTACATCTGTCTAGTAGTCTATACTCCTCATAAAAGTGAAGTCTGGGGATTGTTTGCTGTATCAGTATGATGGTTTTCCATGCATTGACTCATTATCCCTAGGATGTATGCTGAATAAAAACTTCCTGTAATTCCTGTTAATATATTGTTAATGTCAGACGTGATGTGATGCCGTTGGACTGTCCAAATGTACAACTATTTAATGGTGTTTGTGGAACTGAAATGTCTTAAATGTTGCATGAAATATGTTATAAAAATAGATTTGTTTTCTATTTTTCAACACCTCAGAATTGAGGGTTCATGGGCCAATAAGTGCAATATTTAATGACTTACTCAGTGTATATAAACTAGTGTGAAAAAATGAATTATAATGAATGTGTGAGATGCTTTGGATGGTTGTGTGACTTACTCAAATTATTCCTTGTAGCTGTATTTGTCTAGTGGTGCAATTTATACAGTAAATACCTTATTGGTGTCATGTGAAACTCCTCTGTGCCTACTTCAAAGTACTTTTTCTCCCTATAAAACCAAATGTTTAGTATCTGCAAATATGTCAATTTTATCTTTTAGAACTGTGGATTTTGTTTTAAGATAGAATGATTGTTTAGTTTATTTTATATAGGCATTCCCTTGTTTGATTCAGAATTGTCCTTTAGTCTCTTTTAAGAGGCTAATTTAGATACCTAAGAAAATGTATCCACATAAGGAAAAGTCATGTTCTAAGAATTTTCAACTCTTGTATTTGTATGTATATTTTATTGTAACTCAAGTTTGTATTTTGTTTGCAAATTCAACACTGTCAATCCTGGGAATTTTAAAATATTGACGGCTTTTTAGGTTGTAGCTATTGTAATATTCACTTTAATTCTCAATTGTCCACACCAGTTATATAACAAAAACGAGTCAGTGTCCTTAAATCATTTTGGTATGTCATCATAAACTCATATTCACCCTCAAACTCTCTTGTTAATCCTCCAGTTGGTGGCCTAGAACTTCACTGAGATGCAAAATCAAGAAATGAGGCCCAGTTGCTGGATTACCAAAAACTATAAGTGATTATGTACATGAAGTTTAATGTAAGTCAACCAACTTAAACTCCTATTTGTCATTTCAATTTTTAAGAAAAAGTATTCATTTTAATATTGTCCTTTGCCTTTTCGTTTAGTTAACAGAGTAAATCATAATACCCTTAGAAAGTTATGTTATTCACTCAAAGTGATGAAGAGCAGTTGCTTTTAGATGCCCATGGCCATCTGTACATCATATGACACCTTTAGTACTCTCTATGAAAGTTGCCTGAAATTGACATGTGAAGATGTGCCAATCATATTAAATGGCTGTAGGGTACCACCAGTGATTTGTGGACCTATTTTAACTGTGATAGCTTAAACTTTGTATTCAGCCCTCAAACCTACTGAAGAACTCAGGTGAAAATGGGTGAAACAGGGAGATGAGAGATGACTTTGTGCCAAATTAAAAAAAAAATGTAGCAAGTAGTCAACATTAGAATAATAATTTAAGGGGGTGTTTAAGTGTTTAGTTAGTTATCACACAGTTATTGAATACCATGTGATCAGTACTGTGGGAATCAAACATGGAAGAGGTATGGCTCCAGCCTCTAATAAGTTCAATGACTGAAGCAGGAGGGAAAATGCCAGGATACCATCTAAATGCTAAGTTATGTCAGGATATTGGAGCACAGAGAATGAGAGACCTATAAGAACTGGAGAGTCAAAGATGGCTCAATTGAAGAGGTCAGAGTTAGCTATGAGGAGATTGTGCCAAGTAAATAATAGGAAAGATCACAGTATGTTTTCTGTGAATGAAAGGGTGACAAAATCGGCAGCTATAAATCATTGCTTTTCTCCAGAGAACCACATTGACCCTCTGAAACCCATCAAGTTACCCAAGTTTATTTCTCTTTTTGTCTCCATAAGGAAAACAAGCTGTAGCATCATATTTGTCTTGCTGAGCAACCCCAGACTTGGCCACAAAACACAAATTGCTTTAAAGCCACATTAGAACAGTTGATGTAGACATTTTGCTCATGCACCAAACCTCAAGACTTTGTTTAATCCAGCATCAACCAGGCAGATGTGTACCTAGAGATTTTTCTGTAGTTCTATGTTTCCCATAAAGGGTGTTGGGAAGTACACAGAGGAAGACCCTCTTTTGTAATGGGCACTTTTGGCTCCTTCTTGGTGACTGCACTGAGCTCTTCTTGAGAAAATATTGAGTAACAGCTTAATGCTTTCATATAGTGATCATGACATTTAGTCGAAAACTGCTGCACAACAAATATTGTGACTCTTTTTGTGTCCTGGGAGCTCTTGTCTGGGTTTAAAGCTATAAAGTGTATTCACATTGTGAAGTTCTAATTCTCTTTATTGAAATTGTGTAAAAACTGTATGTGTTCTACTAGGTATTAAGTTTGTGAATTCTGTATAGAAAGTGGTTTTTGTTCTTTGGGTTTATCTTGTTTTATTTTTTGGAGATTATAATAAATATCTAAGAGACTATATTCCTGAATTTCTCAGCCTTAGTTTGATCATTTTGTTCATCACCCTTTAATTTATATTATTTTTTTTTGTCCCAGGATGCCTGTTTACATTTCTTGTTACCTTCCTCTGTCGGACACAACACTGAACTTAAACTAGAGACGTTTTTATTTAGGGTTATGAGTTTCCAACATATGAATTTGGATTTAGGCATAGGAGTCAATTCTAATATTTATAAACTTTTAAGGCAGGTAACTTTTTATACCTGACTGCATTCCAGTTACAGAGCTCTTAGTTTAAGCTTAAGGATGGCTGCTAAAATATTAAAAAGTCCCCTCTGCTAACTAAAGACTATGTGTCCTTGTATATGAAGTTCTGAGTCCAATGATCATTTAGATACTCTACTGATATAGCCTGGGAAAGAAGCATTCAACAGGGACAACATGTGAGTGAGATGTGCGAGTGGCGTGAACTTTGATTAATGCATGATGTGTGATGTAGTGATGCCTCAGATGCTGTGCAGGTTTGCCTTGGTCTTGAATCTCAGGGTATGGTAAAGCACACAGCTGTCAATCTATTTGCATCACAGCAGATTCACTACAAATTTTGAGATCCCTTAGTGTTCTAATTGTGCCACCAGCTCTATTTCTATACATTTTCTTCCAAATATGCCTCTCAGGGCTATTCCTAGAACCCTGCACTAAAAATAACCCAAGTGAGAAAGTTCCAGAAATATCCACACAGATTCACATGGGTCCAAATAGTTTACTGAACTGAATTCGGTGACAAAAGGTACACCGACATAGGTAGACAAAGCAGGTAACATGCAAAGAATAAAAATTAAGAAAAATATCAATTAAGAGACTACCACTTATATTGTCAATGAACATTTACAGAATGTCTCCTGGATGCTAATTTCTCAGTATACATGAAAACACACAGTATCCTGACCCTCAAAGAACTCATACAATTGTGATAGAGGAAAATGTTTAAGTTAATATTAATAAATTACTATAGTTTATACATTTAATCTTCCTTAACATTTGTGTCTAATAAATAATTGAAATGAAATTTAGAGATTTGTTTTATTCTAAAACAGCTCACAAAAAAGTCTTCTTTGAAATGTTATAAACACTTTTTTTTTTAGAAAATAGTACTCTACCTCCAGATAAACTAATAAAGAATCTTGCCATTAGCAAGAACTCGGAAGAACTACATATGCTTCCTGCTCATTCTGAGCCAAAGCAATTCTAAGTAGTTTTAGCAAGAATTCCCCTCTAATATCACTCCTCAGTAATAACCTCCTGACTTTGAATTCATTCAGAAAATACGAAGCTACTATGTGTCTATTGCTTTCTCAATAACATTGAGAAGGTAGACCTAGAAAGAATACATATGTCACTCTCAGAAGATACTTACTCCTTCTCTCCTAGGCTTCCTGTTGGACTTAAAAAAGACCTCTTTTAAATAAAAGGCCACACAACAGTCTCTAGTCTTTGGACATTTTTCAGGAACACTCAGCTTCTTGATTCTTTGATTTCTCTTCTAATTTTCTTTGTACTTTGTCCCACACTCACCAAGTCCAAGGAAGCTTTAGCTTGGTGTATAGGTGGTCTGACCTTCCAAATTTCTTTTTCTATTCTATTGTCTATGCCAAGTCTTTTAGCACTAGAGTTTGTTTTTCTAAATTTCAAACTCAATTTCAAGTACAAATTATATTCTTTATTTTTTTTTAGTGTATTGTCTCTCTTAAAGCAATTCTACTGAGTGAATGGAAGAAAGGCAAAGGGTACAGACAATATAAGAAAGGCAGGCATTGGGAGAAAATCTGGATTTTTCAAAACAATATCCTACCAAGAAGATAATTACATACAATTTGATAATTTGATTGTATTTCATACAAATACTGTGAAAGCACAGAAGAGGGGCAATTATCCCAAATTGGAGACAAGTATTGCTATGTTCAAAGAAAGCCTACTAGAAGAAATGGTGCCGGCACTAAAATATATAGGAGATGTAGGACTTATGCAGGAGTAGAAGTGGAAGAAGGTTCTTCCAAACAGAAGGAACAGCAAATGCAAACAGAGGTATAGCAGGGAGCGCATATTTATAGAACTCCAAACCATTCGTATAAGTGATCACAGGGCAGATGAAAAGGAAAAGGGGGCCCAAGGCTGATGTCATGACACTTGTCTGAAATGCTTTGGAAGTCTGTATTTCATTCTCCAACTGTGAATATTTTTTTGAAGAAATTTAAGTAAAGAAGTAGTTTGATCAGAATTGAATTTTAAAAGGTCACTTAAACTGCAATATGAGAAATGGACTAAAAGGAGTCAATAGTGAAAACAAAAGAAAAACAAGAACTGCAAAGTTATAATGGTTATCTAGCAGTTAAATGCCCAAATTAAAGGTAGCTCAGCAGTGGTGAAAAGTAGGGAATATACAATAGTTCAATTCAGAAGGTAGATAATGGTTACCAATAAGATTCAAAAGAAGTGAGCACTAGAAATCAAGGATGACCCTGAAGCTTCTGTCTCAGTATATGAGGTAGATATTAGTGACATTAACCAAAAGAAAGTGCAGGTTCTGGTTCAAAATGGCAATGTAGGAAGATTCTGAACTCACCTCACTCCATGAATACACTGAATCTGAAGCTACATGTGGAATAACTTCCTCTAAAAAGATAACTAAAAACCAGCTGAATAATCTCAGAAAAATGAGAAAGAAAAAACATACTGACATCAATAGGAGAAGATGAGACACAGTATCTCCATAAAACCCACCCTGGGCATGGCAACCCACAGTTGGGAGGCAACTCAAAATCTGGTTTCTCCCTGTAGAGAAAAGGGTTAAAACACCACAGTGAGCACATTAACAACTGAGATAAGCCCCCAAAACATTTAGCTTTGTAAAACAAGATTCATGCCCAGGAGACCCACAAGGCTATAGCAAACAGATAAAGCTCTTAAAGGGCTTCAGGGAGCAGTTCGGAGGCAGCTGATTAAAAGGCACCCAGACTTTATGTGAGGGGCAGACATCTAATTTAACACACAATTCGAGGTGTGATTGGGTACTTTCCAGGGATGGAGACTGGTGTGTACCATCTTTGTACTCTCCCTCTGCTATACTCCAGCTTGATAGTATCTTCTAGAAAGGAGCTTTTACTTTCCTCTGTTATTCTAATTTTTGCAGCCCTTGCCTACCTCTAAATTACCTGGCTCTAGTGGCCACAGGGCTTATGCTTGAGAATCCCACAGAACTATAACCAATAAAGAAAGAGTTACCAGACAACTATCACCCCCAAAGCACAGCAAAAGGCAAAAGACTGAGGCACCCAATCTTTCTGTGAAAGGGGCCTGTTAGTTTATCTTTATAGCTGCACCTGAGTGGCAGGTTTTTAATTAAAAGCACATCTAAGGGTACACTGTAATGCCCTCCAGAAACCTCAGAGGGCAGACACTGTCTTTGCAGTCTTCTTCTGCCATGCTCCAGATGTCAGTGTCTCTGAGTGGGCCTTAAATGTGTATATTATGCCCTGTTTTCTACATCTGATATCTCAGTTTTTGTGGCTTCCACCCAAAGGACTCCTTGATTGATTAGCTCTGGTGGCCAGAAGGGCTTGCAATCCTGGATCACATGTAACACTAAAAAAAGGAGAAACAGTTCTTGGTAAGCTACCACCCCCAGGGCACAGTGCAGACGGCAAAATGAAAGTCACCCCCATTCTTTCTGTGAAAGAGACATTTGCTTTTCCTGGAACTTTAGTGTAAGGGGCAGAATTCTGGTTTGGCACACATCTTGCGGACAACTGAGGTTTGCTTCAGGGACAGAGACTATAGGGTGCAATTTTGGACTTTCCCTCTGTCTCAATCTAGGCCATAAGTTATCTCAGAAAAGACCTTATATACTCATCTGGTGCCCAAATTTTTGCAACTGCTGCTCATGGGACACCCCTGGATTACATGGATCTTGTGGTCAGCAGGATTTATGCTTGTTGTCCAACAAATCTATATTTATTTACATACCTTAAAAGCTGCTGCCTGAGGATCTTGCTTCCAATCAGTCTGAATCTAAGTGCTGAATGAGATAGATCCCTTTAGGACACTGACTCCATCAACTACTGGGATTTATTAAAAATAAAAATTGCTGCTTGAACCACCACAAAGTTTTGAGAGACAATGAGCTAGGGCAGTGTTGAAAAATGAGGATCATCTTCTAAACAAGAATACTTCATCAAGAGTGGGAAAGGTGGCTATTTTATTATGCATAGAAACTAAAAAAGTCAAGCAAAAGAACAAAGGAATATGCTCCAATAATACAAAAACTTAGGGAAAAAAGTGATTTACCTGGTAGAGAGTTAAAAATAATGCCCACAAAGTTGCTCACTGAACACCAGAGAAGAATGGATGCACACAGTGAGAACTTCGACAAAGAGAGAGAACCTATAAGTATCAAACAGAAGCCACAGAGCTAAAGAATACAATACTTGAACTAAAAAATATATACTATGGGGGTTCAACAACAGACTAGATAAAGCAGAAAAAAGAATCAGTGAACTCAAAGACAGGGCACTGGAATTCATCCAATCAGAGCAGCAAAAAGAAAAAAATATATATTTAAAAAAAGAGATAACTTAAGACACTTAAAGAACAACATCAAGCAGACAAATATTCACACTAGAGGATTCTCAGAAGGAAAAGAAAGATGGAAAAGGTTAGACAACATATTTAAATAATGGTTAGGTTCCAGTCAAGATAACAAAGTAGGTAAACATTGTGCTTACCTTCTCCCATGACCACATCAAAATTACAACAAAATTATAGAATAATCAGCCTTGAGAACAATTTGAGGACTAACTGAGCAGAACTCCTATAACTAAAGATATTTAAAAAGAAGCCACATTGATACTGGTAGGAGGGGCAGAGATGCAAAAGAAGTTAGTCCCACATTCATTTGTAGTGGTTGAGAATTAGGGGGAAATCTTGGCTGCAGAGGTCTCTCCTGAGGAGCAAGGGCTCCCAGCCCCACAACAGGCTCCCTAGCCCAGAATTCCAGTGTCAGCAAAGATTCCATCTAAGCAAGAGAGAGGGCTGCTGAAGACCCAGGCATCCTCTTAAAAGGCCCTCACACAGATTCACTCAATCACATACTTTCACCCTTAGCTTCAGTGAAAGGATAGCAGCTTTAAAGGCACCAGAGACATATGGGTAGAAATGGAATTGTATGGCTTCAAGGTAAGAGTTGGTTGGAGAGCTGCTATTGTTATTGAGTCCTTCCCCCTACAAAGCCTACAGGCACAGAGGGCACCAAATCTAAATCTAATCATTAACATGGTAAAGACTGCTCACCCCACCCTGGTGACTCCCTGAGACCCTGATCCACTCAACTCAGACATCATCTGAGGCTCTTTCAGTGACTGTGCCTCACTGGAAGTCAACCTTGGACCTTGCTACAAGCTTTCTGAAAAACTCTCAAAGGCATGCAGACACAAGGCAGAAGGTGGCTGGCCTTGGTGTGCCCTGCGCCTCTTGGTAAGTGGCCCCAGTACCACAGTGGAGACAGCCAGCCTCAGGTCACAGAATGGTCACATGCTTCCAGGCCCAGCACAGACAGCTTCTGACTGTGGATAATTGTGTAGCTACTACCAGGTGGCCCTGGGCCAGGCACAGAAAGCAGCTAACATTGGCCTACACCGAGACCCCTTCCAAGAAGCCCTAGAACCAATATGACTGGTGGCCAGCTTCAGACCACAGCAGAGCACCACCCTTGTATCTCCACAAATGGCCCACACAGGGTGATCTCAGTAGGTACCAGAGCCCTGGTGAGGCAAATCCTGCCCTGTGGTGTCAGACCCCACACCACAGCTCATTCACTGTGGTCATGGCCAATCCTCATATCTAGTCAGCCCAAGTGTCAACCTCACCCACAGACAAGCCAACAACAATTATGGCTCAATTACAATAGGAAGGCACACACAATCTACATAAGGGACATTCCTGAAACACCCAGCTCAGGTGACTAGGGAGACTGTGCCACCGGGCCCCATCGGATGCTCTGTCAAGATTAGGAGACACAGCAGATCTACCTACTACATAGAAAAACACAGAATGGTAGCCAAAATTAGGAGACAAAGAAACACATCGCAAACAAAATAACAAGAGAAAACATCAGAAAAAAAACCATAGTAATCATTTTTTTAAAATCAGAAATGAAGAATACTCTAGAAGGAATCAATAGCAGATTAGATGAAGCAGGGAATCAAATCAGTGACTTAGATGACAAGGTAGCAGAACACATTTAATTAGAAAAAAAAAAAGTCCCCCAAATGATGATAGTTTAAAGAACCTCTGGGACAACATCACACATAACAACATTCACATCATAGAAGTACCAGAAGGAGAAGAGAGAAAAGCAAAGGGATTGAAAATCTATTTGAAGAATAACCTAGCAAAGAAAATAGACACACAAGTCCAGGAAGAACTGAGTTCAAAACAACATGAACTGAAAGAGGCCCACACTAAGACATATCATAATTAAAATGCCAAGGTTAAATACAAAGAAAATCTTTAAAGCATCAAGAAAAAAGCAGTTAGTTACCTACAAGGCAGCTCTCATAAGACTGTCAGCTGATTTCTTGACATAAACTTAGCAGGCCAGAAGACATTGGCAGGAAATATTAAAAGTAATCAAAAGCAAGGACCTCCAACCCAGACTATACCCAACAAGACGATCATTTAAAATTAGCAGAAAGATAAAGAGTTTCCTGGACAAAAAAAGCTAAAGAAATTCAACACCACCAAACCAATAAGATAAAAAACAAACAAAAAACATAAAAGGAACTTCTTTAAGAAGGAAACACTTTTAAAAGAACATAAACTGTATAGAATGGCAATAACTGTACCTATCAACGATCACTTTAAATGTAAATGAGTTAATACTCCAATAAAAAGACAGGGTAGATGAAGAAAACAATACAAGAGATCCACTTCAGACTGAAGGACACAAAGAAACTGAAAGTAAAAAATTAAAAATATATAGTTCATACAAACAAAAATTTAAAAAGCTGCACTATCAATACTTACACCAAACAAAATAGATTTTTTAAAAAGATACAAAAAGAGACAAAGAGAAACATTTTATAATGATGAAGAGATTACTCCAATAAGAGAATATAACCCTTGTAAACATTTATGAACACAACATAGGAGCTAAAAACACTGTCCTTAAGATCAGGAACAAATCAAGGATGTTCACTTTTCACTATTTTTATTCGACAGAATGTTAGAAGTCTTAACCACAGCAATCAGACAATAAATGAAAGGCATCCAACTTGGAAAGGAAGAAGTGAAACACATTATTTGCAGATGACATAAACCATGTAGAGAGAATCTAAAAGATTCCATCAGAACAACTATTAGATAAATTAATTCAATAAGGTAGAATATAAAATTTAATAAAGTAGAATATAAATAATTAAATAAAGTAGAATATAAAATTAATATCAGAAATTTGTTGCATTTTTATACACCAATAATGAACTATCAGAAAAAGAAATTAAGAAAAAAATCCCATTTATAATTGCATTGAAAACAATAAAATACCTAGGAATAAATTTAACCAAGGAGGTAAAAGAAGTATGTATACTAGGAAGATTATAAGACATTGGCAAAAGAAACTGAAGATACAAATAAATAGAAACATATATTATGCTCATGGATAAGAAGAATTAATATTGTTAAAATGCCCATACTACCCAAGGCAATCTTTAGATTCAGTGCTATCTCCATTAAACTATCATTGGCGTTTTTTTTTTTAACAGAACCAGAATAATCCTAAAATTTATATGGAATCATAAAAGCCCCCAAATAGCCATGGTAATCTTGAGAAAGAGAATGAAGCTGGAGGTCTTATGCTACCTGGTATCAACTTATACTACAAGGCTATAGTAATCACAATAGCATGGTATTGGCATAAAAACAGACATATAGATCAATGGAATAGAATAGAGAGCTTAGAAATAAACCCTATTTGGTCAATTAATCTATGGCAAAATAGGCAAAAATATACAGCGGGGTAAGGACAGTCTCTTCAACAAATGGTAGTGGAAAAACTGGATGGATACATGCAAAAAAAATGAGACTTTTTTATACCATACAAAATAAACTCAAATTGTTTAAAGACTTAAACTTTAAAAAACCTAGTCAGTAAACTCTAGATATTGCTCTCAGTAATTATTATTATTTGAATATATCTCCTTGGGCAAGAGAAATGAAAGGAAAAATAAACAAATGGTACTACATAAAGCTAAAACATTTTGCACAGCAAAGGAAACCAGTGACAAAAAAGACAACCCAATAGGGGGTTAATATTAAAAATTTGTAAAGAATTTATACAACTTAACACTGGACAAACAACTCAACTGAAAAATGGGCAAAAGACCTAACTAGATATTTTCCAAAGAGGATATACAAGTGGCCAATCAACATGAAATAATGCTCAACGGTACTAATCAAAGAAATTCAAATTAAAATCACAATGTGATATTACCTTATACCTGTCAGAATGGCTATTATTAACAAGTCAACAAACAAGTGTTGGCAAGATGTGAAGAAAAGGGAATCCTTGTACACTATTGGTGAGATTGCAAATTAGTGCAGTCACTATGAAAAACAATATGAAGTTTTCTCAAAAAATTAAAGCTACAACTAAATATGACCCAGCAATTCTACTTCTAGGTAGTCATCTGAAAAAATGGAAACACTTATTTGAAAAGATATATGCATCCCTATGTTCACTGCAACATTATTTACAATAAACATGATATAGAAGCAAACTAAGTGTCCATCAATAGATAATTGGATAAAGAAGTGGTATATGTATATGATGAAATGTTACTCAGCCATAAAAAATAATGAAATCTTACCATTTGCAACAAAATAAATAGACCTATATGGTATTGTGCTAAATGAAATAAGTCAGACAGAAAAACAAATATCATATAATTTTATTTATATGTGAAATCTAAAGAACAAAATAAATGAACACACAGAACAAAAACAGATTCAAATACAGAGAACAAACTGATAATTGCCAGATAGGAGGATGATTGGGGGATGAATAAAAAATGGTAAAGGATTAAGAAGTACAAACTGATACTTACAAAATAGTCATGGGTTTGTAAAGCATAACATAGGGAATATATTCTGTTGGGAGCCATTCTTGCTGAATGCCCTAGAGACAGGGTTAAAGTTGCCTGCAAGCTAGAAATTTGCAGGGCAGGTAAGCTCATTACTGAAGGAAGAAGATTGGCTTAATAGATAAGCTTGTTACTGAAATTGTTTGCATATCTGTGGGTGTTGCTTCTCATGCACATCTTAGGGTATAAATATACTGTTCTTAATAAACTCGGGATGCAGTATTCACTGTTAGCCCTCCCGACTCTATCTTCTGTCTCTATATATTCTGTCTTTTCCTCTTTCTTTTTCTTAATTCTCACTCCCTCTCTCAGGAACTGTTCAATCTTAGCCAGTGGGCTCCGGCAATATTCAATAGTATTGTAATAACTATGAATGGTGCCAGGTGGGTACTAAACTTATTAGGGTAATCACTTCATAAATTATACAAATGTCTAACTACTATACTGTATACATAAAACTAATATTAATGTCATCTGTAATTAAAAAATAAAAGAACAAATTCTGTTATCAAATTAGTCACAGGATGTAAAATACAGCATAATGAATATAGTCAATAATATTTTAATAACTATGTATGATGCCAAGTGGGTACTGGACTTATTGAGGTAATCAATTCATAAGTTATATAATGTTTAATCACTATTTTGTGCATCTGAAACTAATATACTGTAAGTTAACTGTAATTGAAAAAAGGAACAAATTGTTATAAAAATAGTCAAGAGATGTAAGGTAAGGAATATAGTCAATAATGTAATAACTGTGTATGTGTCAGATGGTTACTAGACTTATTAGAGTGTCACTTCATGAGTTATACAGATATCTAATCACTATTTTGTATACCTGAAACTAAATATAATATTATATGCTAAATATAAATTAAAAGTTAAAAAATATATTTAAAAAAATAAAAAAAATTGCTAAAAACTTCCAACCTGGGTAGGGAAACAGACATTGAGATCCAGGAAGTACAGAGTTTCAAATAAGTTGAACCCAAACAGACTCACACTGACAGAATTAAAATGACAAAAGTTAAAGACAAGAGAATCTTAAGAGCATCAAGAGAAAAACAACTTGGATACAAGGGAAACCCAGGGATTATTAGATTTTTCAGCTGACTTTGTAAACCAAAAGGAAATAGTGTGATATATTCATAGAGCTGAAAGAAAAACCTTTAAACCAATAAGACTTTAGATGGCAAAATTATATTTAGAATTAAAGAATTATTTTCTAGACAAGCTAAATATACAGAGTTCATCACAACTAAATTGTTTTTACTTGAAATGTTAAAGAAACATCTTTAAGCTGAAAATAAAAGGTCCAAATTAGTAACAGGAAAAAATATGAAAGTATAAATCTCATTGGTAAAGAAAAATATACTGTAAAATTTAGAATAATCTAATGTAAAGGTGGTATATTAATCATGCATAAAGCTAGTGTGAAGTTTAAAAGACAAAAGTAGTAAAAATAACTAACTACAATAAATAGTAAATAAATATACAAGATAAAAAGATGTAAAATGTGACATTTAAAACATAACATTTAAGGGGAGAGTAAAATTGTAGAGCTTTAGAATGCATTCAAACTTAAGTTTTAAACTTAAAATGCACTATTATAAATATAAGTTGATTAAAGCCTCATGGTAACCACAAAGTAAAAACCTATAAAAGAAACATGAAAGAGAAAGAGAAAGGGATCGAAGCATACCACTACTGGAAATTATTAAATTACAAAGCAAGAGAGTAAAAGAAACAGAGAAACTATAAACAGCTGGAAAGCAATTAACAAAATAGCAATAAATACATACCTATCAATAATTACTTTTAAACAAAGAGACTAAATCTTCATTCAAAAGAGACTGTCTAAATGAATTTTAAAAAGCCCCATCTATATATTGCTTATATGATACTTCAGCGGTAAGGGCACACATTGACAAAATGAAGGGATGAAAAAAAGATATTCCATGAAAACAAAAAACAAAAGAAAGCTTGGGTTGCTATACTTATATGAGACAAAATAGATTTAAAAACGAAGACTTTAGAAGTTCAAAATGGCATAGATGAAAGAGGTTTCATTCATCCCCTCTTATGACCAAATCAAAGTTGTGATGGAAATACATAGCAAACAGCAAGCAGAGCCACCTGGGGACTAGGTGAACTACAACCAGGGAGAGAAATAAGAAATCATCTTTCAACAGTAGGAGATAGGAGAGGGCAAAGACACAAGGCTGTGGGCCCCAAGCAGCTGCAAGCAACAGCTGCAGATGCCTCTTAAAGGGGCTATGTTTGCAACTGGACTTTCTCAGTGATGGACTCCCTTGCTTTGAGCACCAGTTCCTGGTTGGCTGCTCGGGAGGCACCAGGGACTTACATGGGGACACCTAGTTGTCAGAGTGAGGGCAGGAGGTGAGGCTCTCTCCCAGGAAGAAGTGCTGGCAGTATCCATTGTTCCTTTGTTGAGCCCTCCTGACCTCCCAGTGTGCTGATTTAGCACTGCCATAGCTGAGACATCATCAAACTGGATAACAGAGGTCACTCCATCCAGAGGATTTCTCTAAAACTCTTCCTTCTCCAACTCACCATCCCACCCAAGCCACATCCAGTGGTATCCTCAGCAAGTCCAGTGTTCCTTGCTGAGCCAGCTCCAAGACCCACACTGGTGGTGGCTGACCTCAGTTTTAGGCGAGGTCTCTTGAGGCACTATAAACATAATAAACATAGCACTTGTGGATTGCTTGCTGAATATTAATAGGTGGCCCCAGAGGGGAACAGGCTGGGGCTAAATTTGACCTACAGCTGAACCTCTCTCAGGACTGTGCCACTGGACACCTACTACACAAAGCCACACAAATAATACCAGGACACTTAGGAGCTTTGCTTACTGCATAGAAATAGACCTGGAAAGGCAGCCAAAATGGGAAGACAAAGAAGCAGTAAACATATGAGAGAACAAAACAGAGATCCAGAAATAGAGTTAAACAATCTAATAGATGCAGAGTTCAAACACTGGGTTATAAAGATGCTCAATGAACTTAGGGGAAGTATAGATGAATTCAGTGAGAACTTTAACAAAGAGATAAAAAACATAAAAATGGAAATGAAAATAATAAAAGGGAATCAGTCAGAAATGAAGAACACATTATTTGAGATGAAGAGTATATTAGAGGGAATGAACAGTGTGGAGGAAGAAGACTTGATATAGAGGATGGGGAAGCCAAGGACACCCAATCAGAATGGCAAGAAAAAAGAAGACTAATAATTTAAGAAGCCTAGGGTACAAAGTTTAATGTAACTAGGTGTCCCCATGTCATAGGGGTATCTGAAGGAGAACAAGAAGTTGAAGAGCTATCTGAAGAAATAATAATGGAAAACTTCCCTAACCAGGTGAGGGAAATAGACATACAATCCCAGGAAGTTCAGAGAATCCCAAAAAAGATGAACCCAAAGAGGTTCACACCAAGACACATTATAATTAAAATACCAAAGGTTAAATACAAAGAGAGAATCTTAAAGCAGCAAAAGAAAAGAAGTTAATTACCTACAAGGAAGCACCCATAAGACTGGCTGCTGATTTCTCAAAAGAAACTATGCAGAAGGGCTTGTCACAAAATATTCAAAGTGATGAAAACCCAGAATCTACAACCAAGAATACTTTATCCAGCAAAGCTATCATTTAGAGTTGAAGGAAAAATAAAGTGCTTTCCAGACAAAAATAAGCTACAGAAATTTATCAACACCAAGCCAGTATTACAGGAAATGTTGGAGAGGCTTCTTTAAGAAAAAAAAAAACATATATTAAAACTATAAATAAATAATGGCAATAACTACATACCTATCAACAAATATCTCAAAGGGAAAAGAATTAAGTGCTCCAATCAAAAGAAAGAGTGGCTGAATGGATAAGAACAGAAGACCCCTACATATGTTACCTACAAGAGACTCATTTCAGAATAAAAGACACACCCAGACTAAAAGAAAGGGGATGGAAAAAGACATTGCCTTTATGGACCTAGAGGGTATAGTGCTGAATAAAGTCAGATAGAGAAAGACAAATACCACATGATTTTCACATACATGTGGAATCTGAAGAACAAAATAAACAACAACAAAAGTGAAAACAAACTTATAGATATGGAGATATTTTGAGGGCTACTGCATGGGAGTAGGTTTGGGGGGTATGGTAAAAAAAAAAGGCAGAGGGCTTAGGAAGTAGAAATGATAGTTAAAAATAGGCATGAAGATTCAAATGTAATATAAAGAAAAAAATTAATGATGTAATATGTAAGGGAGGAGAGGAGTACTAGATTTAGTGGGGTGATCACTTTGTGAGTTATATAGATCTCTAATTACTATGTTGTATCTCTTGTATGCCAACTATCATTGAAAAAAATCTCATTGAATTGTACAAGTGACTGTCTATTCTATTTGAATAAAACTGGAAAAAATGAGGGGAAAAGACTGTGATAAGAGAAAAAAAGGTATTATGTACTAAGTGGATCAATCTAATAAGAGAATATAAAAATAATATTTGTGTACCTGAGGCACCAAAGCAAATATAAACAGATCAAAAAAGAGAACTAGACAGCACTGCAATAATAGTAGGGGGATTTAATATCCCACATTCATCAGTGAATAAATCGTTCCAGACAATCAATAAGCAGTCATGTGCCATAAGTAACACTTTATAATAAGTAGATTTAACAGATATACATAGAGCATTCCATCCAAAAGCAATAGATTATATATTTCTCTCAAGCGCACACAAAATGTTCTCTTGGTCACATCATATATTAGGCCACAAAATAAGTCTTATTAAACTGAAAAAAATTAAAACCATATTAAACATCTTTTTCAACCACAAATGTATGTAACTAAAAATCTATTATAAGAAAAAAACTAGAAAATTCACAAATAAGTGGAGATTAAACAACATGCTACTGAACAACAAAGAAGTTGTAGAAGAAATCAAAAGAGAAATTTAAATAATATCTTGAGATTAATGAAAAGGGAAACATAATACACTGAAACATGTGTAATGCAGCAAAGAAGATCTGAGAGAAAGGTTCAAAGCCATAAAAGCCTATATCAACAATGAAGAAAAATTTCAAACAATCTAACTTTACTCCTCTAGGAACTAGAAAAATAACAAAAGAAGGCCAAACTTATCACAAGAAAGAAAATAACAAAGGTTAGAGCAGAAATAACTGAAATAAAGACTAAAAAGACAATATAAAATGTCAATAAAACTAAGCTTATTCTTTAAAATGGTAAAACAAAATTGTCAAACATTTAGTTAGACTCATCCAGAAAAAAAAGGACACAAATAAAATCAGCAATGAAAGAAGAGACATTACAATTGACACCACAGAAATACAAAGGAACATAAGAGATTACTATAAATAATTACATGGTAACAGATTGGACAACCTAGAAAAAAATGAATAAACTCTGAAGACATACAAACTACTAAGACTGAAACATTAAGAAATAGAAAATATGAACAATCCAATTACTACTAGTAAGGAGATTGAATACATAATAAAAAATCTCCAAAGTCTGAGACCAGACAGCTTCACTGGTGAATTCTACCCAACTTAAAAAAATAATAAACTTTTACAAAAAAATAAGAGTACACTTCAAATTTATTTTATGAAGCCAGCATTACCTTAATATCTAAACCAGATTAATACCAAATACCCTAATACCTAAAAAAACTCCATAAAAAAATTACAGTTCAATGTCTCTGATGAATATAGGTGCCTATTTAAAAAAAAAAAGCCTATTTAAAAAAGATATTAGCAAACCAAAGTGAACAGTACATTAAAAGTGTCATACACCATGACAAGTGTAATTTATTCCAGAGATGCAAGGATGGCTCAACATTCACAAATCAATGTGATACACATGAATAAAATGAGTAATAATATGATCATATTAATAAATACAGCAAAAGTATAAGACAAAATTCAACATTCATTTAGAATGAAAATTCTCAACAAGGTGGGTATAGCAAGAACATACCACAATATAATAATATTCACATATAACAAGCCCACAACTAACATTATGGTCAACAATGAAAAGCTAAAATCTTTTTCTCTAGATCAGGAACGAGACCAGGATGCTGACTCTAGATGCTCTTATTCAATATCGTACTGGAAGTCCTAGACAGGGCAATTAAGCAAGAAAAAGAAAATCCATCCAAATCAGAAAGGATGAAATAAAACTAGTAAAAATTTTCAGATGACATTTTACATATAAAAAACGCTAAAGACCCTACCCAAAACTGTTTGAATGAATCTTTAAAAGTTGCAGTACACAAAATGAATATACAAAAATCTGTTGTATTTTTTATATGAACAACAAACTATCAGAGAAATTAAGAAAATCATCTCAGCATTATTGAAAATGATATGGAGTTTCTTTCAAAATATTAAGAGCAGAGCTACTATATGACCCAGAAATCTGTTTTCTGGGTATCTATCTCAAAAATTTGAAAACATTTGTAAAGATACATGTACCCCTATGTTCATTGCAGCATTATTCACAGTAGCCAAGACATGTAAATAACCTATTATCCTTTAATAGATGAATAATGAAGATGTGGTACATATATACAATGGAATACTACTCAGTCATAAGAATGAAATATTGCCATTTGCAACCACATGAATGGGATCTAAAGAGTATCATGTTAAATGAAGGAAAGGTTAAGATCCATATGATTTCACTCATATGTGGGATATAAAACAGAAAACAAACAAACACACATGTAGACTTAGATAACAGTATGATAGTTGCCAGAGGGGAAGAGGATTGGGAGGAGGTTAGAGAAGATAAAGGGATTCAAATATTTGTTGATGGAAGGAGTCTAGTCTGGCTGATGAGAACACAATGCAATACATAGATGATGTATTAAGGTATTGTATACTTGAAACTAATATTATTAACTAATGTTACCACAATAAATTTAATTTTTGAAAAAGAAACAATTCCATTTATAATAGCATTGAACAGAATAACAACTTCAGAATGAATTTAACCAAGGAGGTGAAAGACCTATATACTAAAAGCTACAAGGCATTGATGAAAGAAATTGAAGATTCAAATAAATGGGAAAATATACTGTACTCAGAAATTGAAAGAATATTGTTAAAATTCCCATACTATGTAGAGTTCTAGAAATTTGATACAATCCCTATCAAAATTCCAGTGGCATTTTTCACAAAAATAGAAAAACAATCCTAAAATTTATATGTAACTACAAGAGACAAAGCAATTTTGAGAAAGAACAAAGCTAGAGGCATTACACTCCATGATTTCAAATTACATTACAAAGCAATAGCAATCAAAATAGTATTTTATTGGCTTAAACATAAACACATAGATTAATGAAAAAGAATAGAGATGCCAGAAATATATCCAAACATAAATGGCTAATAAATTTATGACAAAGGAATCAAGAATATACGAGAGAGAAAAGACAGTCTCTTTAAAAATGGTGTTGGGAAAACTGGACAGTCACACGCAAAAGAATGAACCTAGACCACTCCCTTACACCACACGTAAAAATTAATTTAATAAATTAAATGTAAGACTTGAGGCCATAAAATTAAAATTAAATAAAGGTAGTAAGCTCTTTGACATCGGTCTTAACAATGATTTTTTAAATCTGACTTCCAAAACCAATGGCAACTAGCAAGATTTTAAAAAATGAGACTACATCAAACAAAAAGAGCTTCTGCACAACAAAGAAAATTATCAACAAAATGAAAAGCCATCCTGCTGAATAGGAATAAATATTTGCAAATTACATATCTAATAAGTGATTAATATCCAATACATATATAAAAATCTCATACAGTTTAAAAACAAAAAGTCAATTCAATTAAAAAATGGGCAGAGAACCTGAATAGTTTTACAAAGATGGCTCAAACCCACATAAAAAGATGCTCAATGTCATTAGTCATCAGGAAACTGCAAATGAAAACCACATAAGAATCACTTCACTTGTTAGGTTGGGTACTATCAAAAAGACAGAAATAACAAGTTATTTCTGGAGAGGATATGGGAAAAAAAATAACTGTTGTGCACTATTGGTGGGAATGTAAATTGACATAGTCACTAGGGAAAATGTTATGAAGGTTTCTTAAAGTTATCAGAATTACCATATGATCCAGCAATTCCAAATCTGGGTATTCATCTGAAGAAAACAAAAATGTGAATTTTAAAAGATATTTGCCCCCCCCCGCCATGTTCACTGTAGCATTGTTTGCAATAGCCAAAATATGGTAATGACCTAAGTGTGAATGGATAAAAAAGATGTCATATATAACTAAAGAGAAAATATTATTCAGCCTTAATAAAGAAGGAAAGCTTTCCATTTGCAACAACATGAATGGACTTGAGGGCATTATGCTACATAAAATAAGTCAGATAAAGAAGGAAATACCATATGATTTCACTTATATGTAGAATCTAAAAATAAATAAAACAGAAACAAACTTATAGATACAGAGAACAAATTGGTGGTTGCCAGACTGGAGGGGGTTGGGTGGATAGTTGAAAAAAATAAAAGAGATCAAGAAGTACTAATTTCCAGTTATTAAAATAGTCAGGGGGTGTTAAGTACAGCATAGGGAATATAATCAACAACATTTTAGTAACTATGCGTGGTGTCAGAAGAATACTATACTTATTGGGGGTAACCAGTTCATAAAGTATATAAATGTCAAGTCACTATACTGCACCTGAAACTAATATATGCCAACTATAATTAAAAAAATACTTCTTAAGAAATCTATTCTGCAAAGTCATAGTAACAAAAACAGTATGGTACTGGCACAAAAATAGATGCATAGACCAATGAAATAGTACAGAGAGACTAGAATTAAATTCCAGCAGTTATGGTCAACTAATATTCAGCAAGGAAGCCAAAAACACACAATAAAAAAAAAATAGTCTTTTCAACAAATAGTGCAGGGAAAATTGGATAAATACATGCAGAAAAATGAAATGGTACTGCCTCACACCACTCACAACAATTAACTTGAAAGAGATCACAAACTGAAACATAAAACTTATTTGATAGAATAAAACTCCTAGAGGAAAAGCTCCTTGATATTAGTCTTGGCGATGAGATTTTGGACATGACACCAAAAAGCAAAAACAAAGTAAAAATCCACAAATAGGACTACACTAAACTCATAAGTTTCTGCACAGCAAAATAAATAATTAACAAAATGGAAAGAGAACCCACAGAATGGAAGAAAGTTTTTGCAAACCGTATATTGTGTAAGGTGTTAATATCCAAAATATATAAAAATTTTAAACTTAATTTAAAAATCTGATTAAACAATGGGAAGAACTAAATGGACACTTTTTTTTTTCTCAAAAAGGATGTCAAAATAACCAATAGGTACATGAAAAGATGTTCATCACTAATCGTCATAGAAATACAAATCAAAACCACAATGAGATATTATCTTACACCTGATAGAATGGTTATCATCAAGAAGATGAGAAACAAAAGGTGTTATCAAGGATGTGATGAAACTTTTACAAACTATTGGTGGAAATGCAAATAGGTCCAACCACTGTGAAAAACAATGTGGAGTTTCCTCAAAAATTAAAAATAAAACTACCATACAATTTAGCAATTCTACTTTGGGGTATGTGCCCTGTAAGATAATATATTTGTCTTTGCCCTAGTTCCTGGCACAGAGCTCCTAAAAACCTTGTGAATTCCTAAATGATAAGAGCATTAGGACTATCTATTGTTCTATGAGATAACGGAGTGGGGGCTGGTCACCAGAAAGACCAAACCATGATTAGAAGCTTGGAATTTACCAGCCCCACTCCTCATCTTCCAGAGAGGGGAGAGGGGCTGGAAAAGAAGTAACTGTTCATGCCAATGTGGGGAAGCCTCCATAAAATTCCAAAAAGGCAGGGTTTAGAGACTTTCCAGGTTGGTGAATACGTGGAAGGCGCTGGGAGAATAGAACACCCAGAGAGGCATCCCTTCCCACATATCTTATTCTAGAACACTGTTATAATAAACCAGTAAGTCAGTAAAATGTTCCTGAGTTCTGTGAAGCACTCTAGCAAATTAATTGAACCTAAAGAGAGTCATTGGAACCTCAGATCTATAGATAGTTGGTTGAAAGCCCAGGTGACAACTTGCATTTGTGACTAGTTTCTGAAGTGGGGATAGGGTACAGTCATGTGGGACTGAACCTTTAATCTGTGGGATCTGACACTATCCAGTACATAGTGGTAAAGATGAATCAAATTATAGGACACTCAGCTTATGTTGCAGAGAATTGCTTGGTGGGTGTGGAGTAAAACCTCCACGCATTTGGTGACCAGAAATATTCAAAGCTTTCTGAGTGAGTAGTAGAGGAGACTCATAGGGAAGAAACTTATAGAAGGAAAAACTGGGTTTTTCTCTACATAGGAAGGAATAAAACTAGTATTTTTCATTATCAACTTAAGGGTAATGAAAACAGGATTTTGAAGAGACATATGTGCTCCCATGTTTACTGCTGCATTATTCACAATAGATGAGGTATGGAAACAACCTAAATTACCACCAGTAGATGAATGAAAAAAAAAAAAAAGATTTGATATATATACACAATGAAATGCTATTTAGCCATGAGGAAGATGGATATATTGTCATTTGCAGTAACAAATGGACCTTGAGCTCATTATGCTAAGTGAGATAAGTCAGACAGAGAAAGACAAGTACTGTATGATATCACTTATATTTATATGTGGAATCTAAAAAAGTCCAACTCCTAAAACAAAGTAAAATGATGGTTACCAGGAAATGGGAAATGAAAAGACATAATTGATGTTGTTTAAAGACACAAACATGCAATGAGTAGTAAATAAATCATAGATTATCACACAATATAGTGAATAAAAACAATACTGTAGTCTAATTTTGTAATATGATAAATACCATTATAATAGCAATCATATCACTATATATATGTGTCAAAGGAATATACTGTACAACTTAAATTTATATGATGTTGTATATCAAATATATTCAGTAAAATATGTAGGTAGAGATAACCAAAACTCTGGGAGTGGAGAAAATGAAATGCAGAATATTTCAAATGAAAGAATGATGGCCTGGGAACTAGGGTACACTACGCCTATAGGTGACTGAGAAAGGCATGCTCACAAGGAAAATTTTTAAAAGTGTGTCCAAAGAGATAGATGAAGAGTGGGCAAAAAGTGGGATACAAGCAGCCAAGAGAAGAGAGAGTATTAGAAGGAGTGGTCAGGTGCTGTAAAAGGAAAATACAAGAGAGGGCTATTTGAGAGGATAGTCTAAAGAGGGTTTTGTTTTCCAAAATGAGAGGCTTAAATATTATGTTAAAGAGAAAACCAATAGCATTTGAAGATACAAGCAAAAATTAATATTGTCTTCATCCAAATCTTGTTCTCCAATTTCTACTCCTATTCCTATGTCCTCTACTTCCTCCCTATGCATCTTATTTTTTTTACAATTATCTGAAGCTAATTGATTTTATCCTTTCCTAATATTTTTACTAATTTATAGGGCCCAGAGCTTCCAACAACTACTTATGATGAAACCAACAACAGCTATCTTTTTTGAGGTCCATACAAAAACAGACATTTAAAACTTTTTCTTATAATTTTCTTACATATTTTCTTATAATTTTCAAACTAACCAGGAAAAGTGCTACCACATCTTAACAATGATGAGTACGTGATCAATGTAATAGAAGCCAGAAGTCAGTCATTTAGCGGGTGACAAGCCCAACTGAGCTAAGGTTTTAAACTGCTGTTTCCACCAAATATTAAAACCATTTTCAGGAGGAAGGAAAGTGATCATGTTTCTGAAAAGTGGGCAGTTGCTCCCTTACACATTTTCTCATTGGGATGCACCAGGTGTGATGCATTCCTTGTGGTCAACATCACTTCAAAGCAAGTATAAATTAGCATATCCCTCTGCACCATTTTGCCTTTGCCTCTAATTTATGGAAAAGAAGAGTCAAAAAACAGGAGTCAGCTAATGGAAAGCAAGCCAAAACTAAATGACATTTAAAAATAGAACTTTGGAGGGAGGGGTGGTATTAGTAATGGAAATCCTGGAAACTAACACATAATCATAGGCTTAGCAAGGAAAAAGATGGCATTCACAAAAGACCATCTGTTGACACTTGAGCTAAAGGGGAAATCAAGCTTTGCAATGGAAAGTGGGAGGGGAGAAAGAATTTTTTGCATAGATTTGACAGTATGAGCAAGATGGCAAGAGTTGGTTTAAAAAAGGGTCTTGGAAAATAGATTAGATTCTCAGGTGCCATGAATTCCAATCCCAGAACTGAAAATAGGATTTTGACAAAAATACTCAAAATTTTTATTTATTATCAAAAACTAAATGGGACCTGAAGAAAACATCCAGAAAATTTCTCTTCCTCGCTTTCTGTAGTTAAAAAAACAAACAAACAAACAAACAAACTTATTCTTAGGGCAAATTATACATTTGCTGGTGCTTTCCTTAACAGTCTCTTAAGGTTACTATACCTCTCTATAAAAGATATTTCATTATTTCTCTTACATACCTGTCCACCCTTAAATTATAAATATCTAGGAGATTTTCCTTGTATTGTCAGTAGAAAAGACAAAAGAGTCTTTACAAGGCAGTGCAATATAGAAAAGTGTAATATCTTGAAATTTTTTATAATTTGCATTCAATTCCCAGGCCATCCCCATGAATACAATGATTTTAATCTGAAAGAACCAACCTTTGAATTTTAAATGCAAATCATTCAATATTAAAACCACCCTGTCACTTCATGATCTGATCATTAAAACTGTGTAGTTTTATAATATTTCCAATCTTTTCTTCTGTGTCACTGATGTGTATTATTTTACTCATCTACTCACTCAATTGTTGAGAGCCTTCATTACCCTCTGAGGTTCTTTTCCATGGGAACAGCAAATTGGCTAGTCATCAACTTAATCCCTATAGTGACAAGAATGACCCAATCCAAACCAGAGAGATCTTTTCAACTTGACTCTCTATCTCCACCCTGACAAATTTAACCGGCACCTCCAGTGATGAGGCCCAGAAATAAGTATTCTTTAAGTGTCTCAGTTTTTTTTTCATGTAGCCCAATTTTGTGAAGTGTGCACACATACATACACAAACAAACAAGAAAACCCAACAGGAGATAGCACAGTTTGATACAGCTTTTCCAAACACAAAGCAAATTAGAGCTTTCTTTGCCATCAAGGGGCATCCAGCTATTCAAGTCATTGCAATTGTCCTACCACCTGTTCTCTGTTCTTAATTCAACCAGAAATTATCAAGTCCAAGAGTAGCAGCTGTCTTGTTTACACTAGGCTCAACATCTTAGTGTGCAAATTCAGCCCTGGCCAGAGCTTCTTAAGCTATGGCAACATTATGAGAAACAAACCCACAAACAATGATGAATGGCCCCCGAAGAATTATTTCCTTTTTTATCTCCTTTTATTTTCAGGCCATTTCTAACTTCTAGAGCTGACCCATGAAGATGAATTTTCCCATTTCTTATAACAGTGTGGGGACATTGCAATAATTTACCATTGGTGGTATGGGCAGAGGGAGCTCTTTATTTCCAGGCAAAACCAGGCACTACAGAATGGGCTTTCTATGCTTCTGTGAGAAACTCACACATTCTCTGTTCAGACTCAGTGTGGTTGGCAACAATAATGATCCCATCTCCTAGTATTCGTGCTTGTATTCATTTTATAGAGTGGCAAATTACAACAAATTTAGTAGCTTAAAACAGTGTCCAAATATTATCTCACAGTTCTGTGGGCAAAAGTTCTACTGGCCGCATCAGCCTAAAATTGATGTATTGGCAGGAAAGCGACCCTTACCAGAGTCTCTGAGGATAAATCTGCTTCCAAGCTCCTTCAGGTTGTGGCCAGAATCAGTAGTCCTAGGATTTAGGTCCTCAATTCCTTGCTGGATGTCATGCAGGGACCAGTTTCTACTCCTTAGAACCTGTGTACCTTCTCTTGCTTGAGATGAGCTCCTAGAACCTTCTCTCCAGTCACTGCACATAGCCCTTATGTCTCAGAGCCTGAAATAGCAAATAGCACCTCAAATACCTATCACCTTCGGAACCTCTCTGACTTCCCCGCTACTGTACCTCTTCTCCTTCCTCTTGTGCTTTTAAAGGCTCAGGTGATTACATTAGACCCACCTGGATAATACAGAATACTCTCCACACCTTTAAGGTTTGTAACCTTAATAACAACTGCAAACTCCTTTTCTTGTCATGTAATATAACATATTCACAGGTTCCAAAGATTAAGGAGTGAACATCTTCAGGCACGTTATGCCTACCACATGTCTTTATGTAACTCCCTCCCCTCAAGTGTGATATGAATTTAGCACTTAAAACGCAGCAGAGGCTATGAGAAGCACTTCCAAGGTTAAGTTATAAACAGACTGCAGCTTCCATCTTGGGACATTCTTTCTCACTCTTTCTTTATCACTCACCCTGGAGAAACAGTTGCCATGGTGTGAAACAGATCTGTAGTAGAGACCTCCCTGGAATTCAGCTTGGAAGCATAAGCAGAGCTTGTGGCAGCAGCTAAATGAATACATAAATCTAGAAGCACATATACCCTGAGTGGAGCACTGAGGTATCTGCAGGTCCAGCCAGCATCTTGATTGCATCCTTGTGATAGAACCTGAGCCTGAAACAACCGGTTAAGCCATTCCTGGATTCCTGAGCTACAGAAACTGAGATGATGCTTGTTGTTTTAGGCTGGTAAATTCTGGAATAATTTGTTATGAGCAATAAAGAACTAATATATCAGGTGGCTCTCTTCCTGACCTTTGCTGAAACTGGGGACACTATTTCTTACTATTTGTAGGAAGAGCTCTGTATCTAGAAGTTCCTAACATCTATTATTGTGAAGGGGGAAAAAATGTTTGTTAACCATGTAGAAACTGGATGTTTTCAATATGGAACAAAAAGTGTTTGTATTTCAATTACCCTTCTAATCCTGTTAATCCCTTGTAGTCTGTTTAGAGCAATATATTTCCAAAATAAAGAGAGGAAGGTAAGATCCAGATAAGAGAAAGTTGCATTATTGTGAACTCGGGATATATAAACCCTGGGTTCAAGGTGGCTGGTTTATATAAATGGGGGCAAGGAATACTGAGGATGCAATATGATTGGACACAGTGAGAAAAGAACTGTACCCTTCTTTTTGGTTGTTGTAGCAGTGTACTTGGAGCACTGCTTCTCAAAGGATAGTCCATGGACCACTTATATTAGAATCACTTATAATGGTTAATTAAATTGCAAACTCCTGAGGCTTCTGAATTAGACTCTCCAGGGAGTCAATGAGCCTTACTATAATAATTAGCTTCTCAGGTGATATTTATTCGCATAAAAGTTTAAGAGCCACTGATATGGTGGTTAGAAATGCAGGCTTTGAACAATCGATGTTTCTCAACCTTTTTTTAAAACCTTGAAGGTAGAAAATTATAGCTGTTTCATTCCTTCAGAATCTTCTGCACCTAAACCGTACCTGGAACATAGTTGGTGCTCAAAAAATAATTGTTGAATGAAAAGAAAATGACTGAACGAACAACCAAGGACATTGTCTTAAAGTCACCAATTTTTTTTTTTACAGAAAACAAAATTAAAATCATAGTAATCTCTAACATAAGAAATAAATGAGCCAATGTGTGTGCAACAGATAGCACAGTGCCTGACACACATACAAAGTGCATACTACATAGAGAGTGGTGATGGCATTTATGTTGCTCTGGTCTTCATATCAGTGCTTGTGACTGCAGCAATGACAGAGAAAATCCTTCACAGAAAAACCTAGGAGATAAAAAATGTGCTCTCTTTGTGCTTGTTGAAGAGATGCTGCTAGGTGAGCATGCTAGGAGGAAAGACACATATTCAGTATTTATTAGAAAAACATCTTTCTTTAAAAGGTCCAAAAAATCTTTTCCAGTGAGGCTATAAGAGAGTCAAAGCCCTGCCATAAGAAAATATAACTTATGAGCCTGTTCTTATTTATCCTCTGCAGGATCATTTTCCCTTTACCCCCAAATAAGGAATTTTTATATTTCCAGCCAGAAATTTTAGGATAGTCACTGACTTCAGGCTTAAATTTAATAACTTTATCAGAATTAAAATATTGGAGATGGTAATATTTAATTTGGCTTAAACTTTGATTAACATGGGAAATATTTATTATCTTGATGGTGTCACCAGTTTCATGGGTGTGGTGACTTTAAAATTTGTTCGCAGATTCTCTGATACTCCTCCCTTCAATGAATGAAACTTATTCCTCACCCCCAAATGTGGGCTACACTTAATGAGCTGCTTCTAATGAACAGAATAAAGTGGAAGTGATGATAGACTTTAGAGGCTAGGTCATAAACAATGCAGCTTCCTCTTGCTTGCTCTCTCTTGAATCACTCATTGTGGAGGAAGTTAGCTGCCCCTGCGAGGCTACGTAAGTAACCTAAGGCATCTTGTCGACAGCAAACAAAAGACTGAGGCCTCCTGACAACAGCCATCACAGCGAGTAATCTTGGAAGCAGACCCTCTGGACTGTCAGTTCTTGAGATATCTGAAGCCCTTCTAACATCCTGGCTGAGACCACATGAGAGATCTTGAGTGAATCAGCTAAACTGTGGGATAAGAAATGTCTGTTGTTTTAAGCCACTAATTTTCAGGGTAATTTGTAACACAATGATAGATAACTAATACAACAGATGTATACACATGTGAAAATTGATCAATTGTACACTTTAAATATGTGTAGCTTATTACTTGTCAATTATAACTCAATAAAGCTGAAAATGCAAATAATACATAATAGATTAAAATACTATGATTTATTACTGAAGAAATAGTTGACTCTTTTTAAAATAACCAATGTGCAGACCAGGTGTAGAATTGGCTTTTTATTAAAACAGATCAAAAGATTAATTTGAGAAAATGATGTTACTATATTAACTATGCACTAGAAATAAGCAGCCGGCTATAACTTGTCAGAATCTTTTTCTTATTCAGCCTAATAATCCATGATAGCAGTGGGGATGCTTTAAGTACAATTCACTCTTGATTATATGAACTATTGGAGGCAATAAATAGCTCTGGAGTGGCATAGAAAATTCTGTTAATAATAAAGAAGGAGAATGAAATAGAAAGGAAATATCGTATTTGTAATGCAATTTAAATATATATAGTTTATAGTATTGTTTAGTATTTTGGTTTTATTTTTCTACCTATCTCTGTATTGTATTTTTCCATTATCTGCCATACAACATATTTAATGGCTATATTATAGTTCATTTTAGTATAATCAATAATTTATATAAGCAATCCTCTATGATTCACACTCTGATCATTTTTAACTTCTCGGTTATCGGTAATGCTATGATGAGTATTACCAATAAAGAAATCTTTAGCTAAAGCTTTGCTTGCTTCTCTCTTTAGAAAAGATTTCTGAAAGTGAAAGTTCAACGCATATGAAGATTTTTAAAGCTCTCGCTACAAATTGCCAATTTTTTTCCCCCCAAAATACCATGTCAGTTCACAGGCTCGTTGACATGATATAAAAATTCCTTTCTCACCACATTCTTGCAAGCATTCTGGAATTTTTTAAATTGTGCCATTTATTTTTCATGAGGCATTTTAAAAGTTTTACCATCCCCACAACTACCTCACACCATGTTTTCTTGACTGAAAATATTTTCATTTGATAGTAACTCCTTTTTCAAGCATGGTAAGGCCCTTTAGTAAGATTTGGCACCAATAAGAATTTAGTGACCAAATCTCAACTAAACTATTGAGTTAATGCACTGACAAATTTTCTTAAGACATTAATATTCTCAATGGACTAATACACAAGAAATAAAACTAGACTCATTGAGGAAAAAAGTCAGTTACTGTCTCTAGCTCTGTGAGATGCCAAAATCCTATAAATCCCTTTCTATTAAAAAAATTGCATTTAAATTTTCTGGGGAAAGTCATATAAAAGACAGGAACCAAAAGAAATTGTGCCCAACAAACTTGAGTTTGGGTCATGCTCAATACTTTTCAGTAAGATTGTCATGAGTCCTACCATGCATTGGTTAATTATCTTGATGTTTTCATGTCTTATCTTATTCAGTTTTTACCAAAACCTTCTAAAATATAGTCATTACTGTCATAGAGAGTAGTAGTAGAGAAAACATAGGTATTAAATAACTTGCCCAAGATGACAAAGACAGTAAGTGTCAGGGAAAAATTTTAAAAGCCAAGTTTTTCTGACATAAAATCCTGTACTCGTACCTGCACATGATCATCAGAGACCCAATGCATAGTTTTGTTAGACTATTTTCTTGGTTGAAGATATTGGATGGAGTAGGCAAAGAGGCATAGTAAAGTGAGCATAGACTTTGGATTTGGTCATCCTAGAATTTGAATTTTGCCTCTGTATGCTAGTTTCTGACTTTTAGTCTTCCATTTCCATATAATAGAATACCCCCTTGTTGGGACACTTAAATGATACAATGCCTGCCACGATGCTCAATGTGATGCTCAATATGTTAGGTATTATTAGGTGCATGCCACAAGGTAGACAAGGCTAGAAAAGAAACATTGTATTCAATTGTCTCCACTAGAGGGCAGAGTAAAAATGTTTGTGTCATTTTTTATGCCAGTTTTGGATAAGAAAAACTAGAATGTTATGTGGCATAATTTAATACCACTTTAATACTTTAAATCTTGAAAGGAGCAATAATAGACTTAAAAAAGAGAAAACAAAAATATAAAAAGGAAATACATGAAGAACAATAACACTGAATATTATTTTACATTCTATAAATTTATTAATTAAATATGTATTCAATTATATGAAGTAGGCAGTTTGGCAGTGAAAAAAAATATAACTGTGAGGATTTCTTAAATTGAAAAAGTAATCAACAATATTTTAAAAATTATTCTAGAATATGAGATAGGAATAAAGAGAAGAAATGGGGAAAAGGGAAATTATACAAACTGACACAGCTCATTCTGTTATACAGTGCAAGTGGCAAAATATTTCCAGAAAAAAAAAATGCTAAAATTTTCAAAATCACAGAGGTAAGAGAATGCTGGAGGGATGGAGGCAAGGAAAACTATGTTATAGATTGAAAACAATTTCTTAAATATAGCAATTGAGGCAGAGTTCAAGAGGAAAAGTAGTGGACATTGCAATTGACTTTCTACATCGATTTCACTCTAGATGTTTAGTCTAAGCTAACCATGGGACCCTCATTCTCCTGGCCAGGGAAGGGTTCAGGGTGGAGCGTATGACCCAACCATGGCCAAAGAGACATAGGGAGAAGTCTGCTGCTGCTGCTGGTTTGGGTTCAGCAGAGTCATTCTGGGAAAGGTCTCTCTCACCTGAGAGGAAGTCCCAGAATAAGATAATCTCTTTTCTTCCTCGTGGTATTTGGTCTGGATGTGATATTGGGTCCACTGAAGATATCTGGCTCCCTGCCTATGGATGGAGTAAACATAGAAGCTCAAAGATCTTGGGTTCTTGATGACATTGTTATACCACTATATTAAACCTGCCCTGGAGCCCATCCTACATCTGAGATTTTTATGTTAAATTATTACAAAATTCATATTTAAAGCTACTTTGAGTTAGATTTTGTTATCTGCAGCCAAACACACCCAATATCAGGAGTCTCCAACCCCAGGGCCACATACTGGTACCGATCTGTGGCCTATTAGGAACTGGGCTGCATAGCAGGAAGTGAGAAGTGGGCTAGCAAGTGAAGTTTCATCTGTATTGGCAGCTGCTCCACCTCACTAGCATCACCACCTCAGCTCTACTTCAGATCACCAGGCATTAGATTCTCATAGGAGCAGCAGTTTCTGGTGCCAAACGAGTTAGGAACTACTATCCTAAATGACACAGAAGAAGATAGTTCATCCTTGGCATTAAGTCAAAGGAGCATTTTCTAATGTGGTCCTTTCTTGGATGATGCCAGAGTCTTCCTGTGGCTTTGGTGAAGTCGAAGTCTGGGGCCTGGAAGCACAGAGTGATAGCCTTAGAGAGTCATGTGATTCACATGCCCTATATTTTTATTGAGGTATAACTGACATACAACATTATATTAGTTTCATGTGTACAACACAACGATTGTATGTGTGTGTGTATATGTATGTATGTATGTGTGTGTATGTGTGTGTGTGTGTGTGTGTGTGTGTGTGTGTGTATGGAAATGGTCACCACAATAAGTCTGCAGACTCCCTGTTTTTGATGAGTAGGTAAGAACAAGAAAGGCAATATAAACTTCCTATGGTCACATAACAAGTTGGTGATGTGCCCATGTCTAGAAAGCCCAAAGGATATTGCCAGTAAAACTCAATTAGAAAGTCTTCATTTCTCTATACTTTTAATATACAGCTAGCTCTTTTACATCCTCTTATTCGTCTCACCTCAAAATAAGAATAGTTTACATAAAGTAAAAATGTTGAAAAGAAAGGGACTACTATTTTCTTTAAATGAAATGAAAAGTGCTGGGCCAAATTCGGAAGAATAATAAAAATAATAAGGCAATAAAAATGTGTTATTTCATTCTTCTAGAAATTACATCAAACTAAGAATCCCTCTGTAAGTGGATGAGGTTGTAAAAGGAAAGGAGATACTACCTCTCACTCAGGCTTGCGGAAACTGATGTGGGAGGAAGTAGCAAACTTAGGTAAAAAGCCTACTAAATATTTAATGAACCAAGTTAATAAAACTGTTTTTATCTTTACAGTTTTGATTGCTTCCTGCCTTCTGCTTTTATGTCTTCCTCTCCTCCACAAATGCTCTCACTCACAGACACAGCTTTATTTCTATCAGACTCTGAAGCAGCTGGTCTCCGTTTTTACAACTGCCTGCTTGACCTTTGGTCAGCCTCTCAAACACAACTTTTCTAGTTAGCTAACTACTCAGGCCTTCTGATTTAAAAAATTATTCTCTGTAGTGACAATATTCTTTGGTCACCAGGCTAGAAGTCATTAATTCCCCCATGCTTACTTTTTTCTTATCTCTGATGCCTGGGTCTCATCACTTCTTCCACTGCTATCTGCCTAGGGTGAGAGTAGGAAATTAATGTTGAGTGCAGGCCTGCTGCAGTGAGTGAACCTGACTTCATTCCCACCCCGTGGGCCCCATTCCCTAGGGTTCATGGGACGTCGAACCCTAAGTGGCTCAGTTTCCTCATGTGCACAAGAGAGTTGAGAAAAATAATACGCATTTATCTCAATGGGTTGCTGTGAGGATTAAATTAGATAACACACAGAGCACTAGAGGGGAAACAATAAGTGTTTGCTGCCTTTTAAATGTAGGGCTTTATTGTTACTCATCTAAATCTCTGTACCATCTTCCTAGCTGAGTTGACTCCTTAATTCTTTTCCAATGCAAATTCCACCCATCTCAAAGATTACTCTGCTAATCCTACTTCCCTGCTCAAAAGTTGTCAGTGACCTTCAGTTGATGAGAAAGTTTAATTTATTCTCCATCAGCAGCCACAATAAGTACACAGTGTGTATTTCCAGCCCCATGTCCCTCAAACAGCATTTTCTAACCCTGTGCTCTAGCTCCATCTAACCACAGCCCACTCTTTATTTGGCTGAAATATCTCAAGCAAATAAAATAGAATATAATAAATTTAACCTCAACCCAATACTATCAGTTGTATAGTATTGCCACTCCTGCTTCACACCTTTTTAAAAAATTTTTTCTTCCCCTCCCATAGTTAGATTTTTTCTGTCACCATATATTTGACCCTTCACATCTCTTTAAATAAATAAATTATTGTAGATGTATCTGAAGTACCTATATATCCCTTCTCTGATCCCATAGCCCTCACAGCCTCCAGAGGTAACCAATGTATCGGATCTAGTATTTGTAATTTTCTTGCACTTCTAGATACTATTATTGATCAAGAACAAAAAAAGTCTGAGGTACTGTCAAAGTAAAGAAGAGCCTAAGTAGACATGATGACTAAATATAATGTGCTATTACATTTAGATGGATCCTGAAGCAGGAAAAGATAGGAAATTACAAAGAAATATCAGTTAACTATGGACTTTAGTTCATAATATTACATCTATATCCATGCATTAGTTGTGACAAATGTACCATACTATGTAAGATGTTAATTATAGGGGAAACTTGGTATAAGCATATGGGAACTATCTGTATTGTTCTCATAACTGTTCTGTAAAAATAAATGTATTCTAACATAAAAATGTTATCTTAGAACATTACCACCTGTGTTATGACTGTTGACAGCATATAGCTTTGTTTTAAATGTTCTATGTTTTCTAATTTGCCTTAATGATAGTATATTATACATTTATTTCATTATACAGCTAGCCTTTTTCAGTGGTGAGGTCCCACCCTAATTCTATTCTTTGTGCCTCAAAAGGTAACCTCTATGGACGACATCTTCAGATTTTCTTGTCTTCTGCTGCTGGTTAAATTTATCTGTTGGAAAGCAACAACAGAAGATTGAAGAGTGGCAGAAGAGCAAGTGTGTTGTAGGCAGAATAAACCTCCCAAAGATGTCCGTGCCCTAATGCCCAGAACCTGTGAAAATTAAGGATCTTGAGAAGGGGAGATTATTCTGAATTATCACAAGCATCCGTATAAAAGAAAGGCAAAGGGTCAGGATTAGGGAGAGAGATTAGAAGATGCTACATTGCTGGCTTTGAAGATGGAAGAAGAGACCACAAGCCAAAGAATTTTGGCAGCTTCTAGCAGATAAAAAAGGGAAGAGAATGTATTTTCATCTAGAACTTCTAGAAGAAATGCAGCTTTGCTGATACCTTGATTTTTGCCTAATAAAACCCAATTTGGACCTCTCATCTCCATAACTATTAACATAATAAATTTTAAGTTTTAAGCTATTAAGTATTTGGTAATTTGTTACAGAAGCTATAGGAAACTAATATATATATTCATTCCCTCTATTATCTTCCTCTCTGGTGGTGGCATATCTGGTGGTGGCTTTGATTTTGCAAATTGCTCCCTTCTAGCAGGCTTTCTTCCATGGCTTCAGCTCTCACCAGGCTCTGTTAACTCCAACCTCTCCCTTTATCACTTCAAGCCCAGAATTAGTAACAACTTTCCATTGTTATGCTCTCATGTTTTTCCAACTCTCTGGTTCCATTCACCATTCATACCTCTGGATATAGTCTCTTCATTGAATTGTCTTTGGTTAAACTCCATCAAAGTAACATGTTTTCTGATGAGGTTGGCAAATATATTTTTTTTCTCTCACTACTGTTTTTATGATATAATCATGTTGAGAAATAAAGCTCTAGTTTATTTAATAGGTATATAGTTCTACTGTATGAAATACCATGTTTTATTCATTTTCCTATAGAAAGACGTGTAGATAGATTCCATTTTTATTCATTAAATTTCTTGTATATATATCCTGGCTTATAAAAGTCATCACTTTTTAAAGTCATGTTTTTATATAAAATATAAAATTTTAGGTGAAAATGCAGGTTGTTTACTATGTGTAATTTTCAGTTTTACTAGATGTGACCAATTGGTTTTCCTGTCATCTTTCAAATACATATTCATCAAATTCCTTCCCATTCATCAAGGCTGGACTTGAATCCCCCCTTCTCAATGCAGCCTTCCTGGACTCTCAGCTATAAGGCATTGCATCTCCTCTGGATTCTCATAGCAATGTTTGTGGTATCAATCATATGTTGTAGGTAGAATGATGATCCCCAACCCAAAGATGTCCAAGCTCCAACCCCCAGAACCTGTGAAAATGTTATTTTAATGTCAAAGGGGACTTCATAGATATGATTAGTTAAGGATCATATCGCACTTACATTTCCCAGTTTTTTGTCTTGTTATGTATATGTGTGCCTCATCTCTCCTAAAATCAAAAACTATATTGTTCTGGATCTTTCTGCAACAGATTATATTTGTAACCTGAACAATAAGGATCAGAACATCTTTTTCCCAGCTAGTTTTTCTTTTTGACTTCTATCTATTAATGGCATCAAAATTCTCCTAGCTACAAAGTTCCAAGGCCTCAGGAATCTTACATTCTATCTGATCCTTTTCTCCTTCTAAGTTGTCATTTGCTAAAGACTTGTGACACCTATGGCTGGTGGCTGTAATTCTATAGCTTTTAAATCCATTCCCTCATTTCATTTCCATTTCTTCTCCCTTTGTCTAGGCCCTATTTACTTATGTGAACATCTGGAATGACTCCAGACTAACCCCCAGCTTCACCTAAAGTAATGAATTCCCCTTTCAAAGAATCCTATAATGTCATCCCTTTCCAGCTCATGTGCTTTCAGGACTCGGAACTGAATCTGGAGCTCTCCACCTGGCATTCAAAGTCAAAAGATCTGAAGGCACATATAGACAGCAAGGCAATAATAGTAGGAAACTTCAATACCCTACTTTCAACAATGGATAGATCATCCAGACAGAAAATCAATGTGGAAATAATGGACTTGAATTACGCTTTAGATCAAATGGACCTCAAAAACATATAAAGAACATTTTATCTAATAGCAGTAGAATACTCTTCTCAAATAAGCAAAAAACATTTTCCAGTACAGATCATATGTTAGATTACAAAACAAGTTTTAACAACTTTAATAAAATTGGAATCATATCAAATAATTTTTCTGACCACAATAGATGAAACTAGAAATCAATAACAGGAAAAAATTGGATAATTCACAAAAATGTGAGCATTAAACAACATACTTCTGAACAGCCAATGGGTCATAAAGAAAAAAAATTAAAAGGGAAATCAAAAAATATATTGAGACAAACAAAAATGGAAGCATTACATACCAAACGTTATACATCCCAGCAAAAGTGGTTTAAAAAGGAAGTTTATAGTGACAAACTCCTATATTAAGAAAAAGAAAGATCTCAAATAAACAACCTAACTTTATACCTCAAGGAGCTAAAAAAAAAAAAACAACTAAGCTCAGTGCTAGTGGAAAGAAGGCAATAACAAAGATTAGAACAGAAATAAATAAAATAGAGACTAGAAAGCCAATAAGAAAAGATCAATGAAGATAAGAGTTACTTTTGTGAAATGATAAGCAAACCTGCAAACCCTTATTTGAACCAGGAAAAAATACTCATAAATAAAATAACAAATGAAAGAGGAAATGTTACAACTTATACCACTGAAATACAAAAGATTATGACTATAAAAAATCATATGTCAACAAATTAGATAATTTAAAAGAAATAAGTAAATCTTAAAAACATATAACTTACCAAAACTGAATCATGAAGAAATAGAAAATCTAAACAGACCAATAATGAGCAAGAAGATTGAATTAGCAATCAAAAATCTCTCAACAAATAAAAGCCCAAGCCCAGACGACTTCATTGGTGAATTATACAAAGCTTTAAAGAGGAATTAATACCAATTCTCAAATTCTTCCAAAAATTGAAGAGGAAAAAAAAGAAAGCTTTAAAATTATTTAATGAGGCCAGGATTATTTGATACAAAAGCCATACAACAACACTACAAGAAAACTATAGGCCAATATCCCTGATCAACATAGTTGTAAAAATCCTCAACAAAATACAAACCATTTTAAGAGCACATTAAAAAAATCATACACAAATCAATAAGTATAATATATCACATATCAGAATGAAAAATAAAAATCATAGGATCATTTTAATAGATGCATAAAAAGTATCAACAAAATTCAACATTCTTTCATGATGAAAACTTTCAGCAAATTAAGTAAAGAATAAATGTACCTCAGCATAATAAATGCCTTATATGACAAGCCCATAGCTAATATCAAACTCAATGATAATAAGTTAAGAACCTTTCCTTAAGATCAGGAACAAGACAAGGATGCCCACTCTCACCAATTCCTTTCAACACAGTACTGGAAGTCTTAGCCACAGCAACTGGCCAAAAAAAAAAAAAAGAAATAAAAGTTATCCAAATTGGAAAAAAAGGAGTAAAATAATCTCTATTTGAAGATGACATGACCTCTTATATAGAAAACCCTAACTACATCAAAACACTTAGAACTAATAAATTAATTCAATAAAGTTGCAGGATATAAAATCAATATGCAAAAATATGTTGTACTTCTATATATTAACAGCAAGTTATCAGAAAGAGAAATTAAAAAAGCAATCCACTTATAATTATAAAAACAATAAAATATTCAGAAATAAATTTAACTATGAAGGTGTAAGATCTGTATAGTGAAAACTTTAAGACATTGTTGAATGAAATTGAAGAAAACAAATAAATGGAGAGAGATCCATGTTCTTGTACGGGAAGAATTAATATTTGTTAAATGCCCATTTTACACAAAGTGATCTACAGATTCAATAAAATCTCTATCAAAATTCCAATGGCATTTTTTACAAAAATAAATTTAAAAATTTGTATGGAACCACAATAGACTCTGAACAGCCAAATCAAAAACAAAGAAGTGAAAGAGCAAAGCTGGAGGCATCACACTTCCTGGTTTCAAACTATATTACAAAGTTATATAAATCAAAACAATATAGTTCTGACATGAAAACTGGGACATAGACCAATGGAACAGAGGTGAGAGCTCACAAATAAACACATTGCATATCTGATCAACTAGTCTTTGACAATGGCACCCAGAACACACAATGGAGAAAGAAGAGTCTCTTCAATAAATTTAAATTCTTAAATCATTCCAGTTGAAGATACCAAGAACCTAATTAATATATTTGGTTTTGAGAATCCCCCATAGACACCCCTTAGAAGGCAGAAATAGCTTTCATTATAGAAGCCCACTACTTACTTTCCCAGCTTCCCTTGAAGCTAGGGTACAGACATGTGACATGGGCTCCACTGAGGGTGCACCCACATGAGATTTTGAATCTGAGGCTGGAAAAGCAAAAGGATGACTATGTGGAATTCATTCTGGGCAAGTTCCTGGCTGTATAGGTTTAAAGCCCGCTTTTTCAACCTTTGCAAGGATTCTGAGAATAAAGTCCTCTATTTAAGCCTGAGTTGGATTCTATTGTTGTCAACTGAAAACCTTGAGTGATAATGCCCTGTCCTGGACCTTTAACATTTGACACCTGGCTGATTTTCCTGACTATTCTCTCATCCCCCAACCACAGATTAAGTTTGACTTTAATGCCTTCCCTTTCTGCAATGGGAAAAAAAATGTGTTCTTTGCTTCCAATCACTAAAATTGATCTCATATAACTTGACTTTTAAAAATAATTCTCATAAAAGATGATCACTTGGAAATCAGGAAAATAGAGTCTCTCCATGGTCTGCAAGAGGCCCCAGATCAAAATATCCTCTTCCCCTTCCCCTCAACTTTGGCCTGACCCTGCTCATTAGTGGTTACATGAGAAACTATTCCTGACTTCTTGGCCTTGCATTCCATAAAGGTTAATCAGGAACAGCCACACAGGCAGGACTATTTCTAATGCTAGGTTTCACTGTTTTTTAGAGGAAGCTGACTGTGACTCAAATATAAAAAAAGGAGAAAACTCCTTTTAAAGCGTCACTTATATTATTATTCATAAACAGTGGATTGCCACTATACACAAGTAATAGCAGAACAAGTGTGGCCATGTGCACATCAGTGTCAGCCCAAGGGACTGGACAATCTATCCCCATTTCTTTTTGTTCATGTGAACTGCTAGGAGACTAAACAGGAAAATTTCATTTTCACTTTGATATTCCTGATTGAAGATTCCAACCCAGTCAGACCATCTCACATTGGGATCTAGATAGTAAAGAGCTTAATTTATCTATATCTAAGCGGTAGAACATGTGGTATAGTAAGTCCTCATTTAATGTCCTTGATAGATTCTGAGACTTTAAGTGGAGCAACATACACGCATATCTTATTTTATTTCACTTCACTTTATTATGCTTCACAGATGTTTTGTTTTTTACAAATTGGAGACAAGTCCTGCAACCAACAAAATGATCATGACTCGCTTTCATGGGATACTCGCTGTACTGCCATACTCACTTTACTGCAGTAGTCTGGAACCAAATCCACAATATCTCCAAAGTATGCCTGTATAAAGAAATCTGTTTTACCATTGGCTAACTGATATAGACAAGAGTTTAAGTTCCTACAGCATCTCATAATGTTATAACTAAACATTATTCAAGGATCTGCTGTGCCTAATTGCATGAGTGAAACTATCAGCATCTGCTAATCATTATATTTTTTTATATCTCTGTTCTCACAACCAACCAACACTCATTATTCTAACTAGCAGGAGGCTTTAAATTCATCTGGTTAAATTCCTTCATTTTATAGATAAGGAAACTGGAATCCAGAAACGTTAAGGGCCTGCCCAGGTCAGAGAGCTGCTAAAGCTCAGAACCAGAGAGAAGCCTGACCTTTTCTGGCTCTCAAACTAGGGTACTTTCAAACCTCAGGAATCTAACTCTCCAAATAACAGGGAAAAAATAGCTTCAGATCTTTATTTAATAGATGGTCTTTAAAAACATGAAGATCATTAAATGTGTCTAATCTGTAAGGGAGAGGGTAGGAATAATGTGCTATTTACATATTCCTATAAAAAGTAGGACTAATTTGCTATATTACATTATGTAACATATTACACTTATATAAAGCAGAAAATACTTTACATTTATAATCACAGTATAAAACCTAGAAACTTGTCCAAGGAGTTTACCTTGTAAAATGGACCATCTTTTGACTGTAAATGTGGCTACAAGTTAGTCTAACGTGATGATTTACAAAGAAATCTAAGTGCTAGTTGCAGAATCTGTTGAGTGTCCGTCCCTCTGCTTAAGACCAAGTGACTGATGCAGTGACATTGGCACTTCTGGACCGATACATGGCTTAGGAAAAGAGGGCAGTGCTGGGGCTATAGAATATGACTGTTCAGAGTCAAATTCTGCTCCATGTGTAATCTTGACACATTAGGTAGTAACTTCTCTGTGCCTCCAATTCTTTACTTGTAAAACGAGGAGAACAACTGTGAGGATTAATGTATTTAGGCTCTGGTAGGCAATGAGTGCTCAAAAAAGATAGCAATTATTATTAATGAAGGAATCTAAATAGAAATCTAGGAGCTCCCACAGGGCTTGTCTTTGGTATTACCTATTTCTAAATTTAGTGTGCTGGAAATTAAAAGTGCTCTGAAGAGCCACTAGAGGGAGCACTCCTGTCAGACTGGAATGGCAGAGACTGGTGCTGGGAAAGCCCCACACAGAGGTGCACGTACATTCTCACATGGTACCAGTAAAATGCATGGCCTCAGAGAGAACCCAAACCCTAAGGCTGAGGCCCATGGGACTGATAGATCAGATATTCATCTTGAGCTGAGGTTTCTGTTTTGAAAGGCCATTAGAGTTAGTCTCTGTTGCTTTTCAATTCGTGTTGCTTGGAGCTGCAGTTCTTCACTGTTGTCAGGACTCAGTTTCCAAAAGTGTTACTGACAATACCCTGAAATACTTTAATACAAAGGAGATTGTGTATGTGTGTCTATTCTCTCAGAGTCAGTTATCACTTTATAAAAACACCACAAATCTGTATTTCTGAGCAGCAAAGTTAAAGTGGAGGTTGCTGGGAATGTGCACACTCATGGGAGCTTCACCCACTGTGTGTTTTGAAAGACAAATTTTCCAGAAATTCAGGATCCAGGGCTGGGGCAGGGAGAGCAATGCTCATCTCTAAATGGCACAACAACTCAGAAAGGCACAATCTGCAGCCTGTTTAGCTTCCATTTAGGTCAATTGTATATGTTCTCTCTAAGACAAAACAAGGAGGCACTCACTGACATCTGGCCATCTTCTTTGCCTCACTTTGCTGCGGCCATGTACCCAAGCCCTGCCCAGGTACAGCTTCTGGTTTAATAATCCCTTTTCTCCCCTTTTGAATCCAAAATGTTGGGGAAAAGTATGATTTAGTCTTTTACTCCTCAGTTTGATTTCAGAATATCATTGGCTCTTCTAGAACCTTTATTATTTTTTTAACTTAGCTATAATTTTTTGACTTAAAGTCTTTCTTTATCCTGTCTTTCTTCTACTCCCAACTTCTAGCATCAGATTGAAGGTTTTCCCCAGCAAGTATCTTACCCCCTTGCTTTCCAAGGTTGAAAATATGGGAAGTCTCTTAATTGAAGACAATCCCCCTGACTTCCTATTCTTCAGCACATCCAGTCACTTATTTACTGTCGTCAGCTGGTTTAATTAGGGCACTAAGCACTTCTGACTTGGCAAGTAGAGGGATTCTCATGGAGGCAGAGGGAGATCATAAGCCCACTCCCAGGTCAAGTTTCTGAGCATCAAGCAGCATCTGACAGAACCTATTTATTGTCATTTCTCTCTGAGAGGGTGAAGGCCTTGTCTTAGAGTGAAGGGTCACCCCATAGGTCAACACAGTTTTCCATCCTCTAATCTGAGGGCAGAACCATTTCCCCGCTGGTCTCATATCCAAGCTCTTTGACTTTGTGGTACAAATACCCTCTGGGCAGCCACTGGCTTTCTGGGAAGCCAATCTTCTGGGCTCTACCCATGGGAAGTCTGACTGGCTTTGCTGTGATTATGTCCTTCCTGTGTGTTTCCCATCTTCTCCCTCTGACACTAGGTGGCCTCTCTGACACTTGCTGGACCCACTGACTTATTCAGCCTCTCTTTGCCTCATAAAAGTTAGTTTTTTTAAAAGCCCATTAACACCCTAACAAGAGGTCCTCTTAAGTCACCAGTGTCCCTCATTAGTGTTCCCAGTCATACAAGCCTCCTGTCATGTTCCTCTATGGGGATTTGTAGCTGAAATGTATGGCATGTGTATGGTAGAAATGCAGTGGAAGTCACCACCATCTTCCCTTCAGAAGTCTTGACTGTCTTCCCTTAATGTCTTAAAAATCTGAGAACCTATAATTGCTTCTTGAAGTTGGGGCATTGTCGGATGTTTGTTTTCAACCATGCATTCTTTTCCCTTCCTTCAAAAACCATACCACACGAAAGAAAGAAAAAACAAGTATCACTTAGCCATATGCCCTTGGATACACCCTCCTGGAGGCAAGCCAGTGCTGGTTTTGTCTTATTTGTCTGAGAACTCCTCCATCACCCACCCTAAATTCTGAACTCATTCTTGGCCTCTCTGGAATCTACACACTGAGACCAGGAGACCAGTGGTGCTGGGATAGAAGAAAAACAGACTTCCTTTTAAAGTTTGTTTAACTAGCTCTGAAAAAGAAAAAAGGAAAACACAAACATTGAGCAAAGCAGAATTATTACCTTTTGTCTCATGTAGTAGATTATTGTCATTGATTTCAGGGTATCCAGAATATATAATTTTGTCAGCCCTTTAACCACAGTTTTAGTTAATGAGATAAAATTAAACAAATGTTTTAAAAGAGTGTGATAGATTCTCCTAGGCACCCCCAAAATCTAGTGTTTGCTACGTCTCAAAAGCTACAATGACTCACTTCTAGTGTTCACTATGTCTCAAAAGCTACAATGACTCACTTATGTGCTCAAAGAAACATCATTTGGGCATCTACTTCTGGCCACCAACAGAGAAAAGAAAGGCTGAGAGACTGTGGATTTATAGAGAAGTATGGAAAATGTCTTGCTTCACATTATGTGTACAAACACAGCATGTACACAGGGTGTGGGATAAACAGTTCTTCCCATACCTAAGGTACCAAATAGTGGACTTGTTAAACCTTAGGGATGGAAGCAGCCTCATAGAATATGTGGTCAAGCATCTTCATTTTCAAGACAAAAATGACAAGCCTGTGATGACCCAGAATCCGAGCAGAGGGTGGTAGCTTAGATTCTGATAAAAGCTGTTTGGGCTCAAATTCAGACTCTTCAATTCCTAGTTGCTGTGTGACCTTGGCAAGGTACTTAACAATTCTGTGATTAACTTCCTGTAAAATAGAGATAATGGTAGCACTGACCTCTGAAGGCTGTGGAAGTGAGTGGTACATTTAAAGGGCCTGGTGCTGTCTACAAACATGCCACCCTGAACAAGCTCGATCTTGTCTGATCTTGAAAGCTAAGCAGTGTCAGGCCTGGTTAGTACTTGGACAGTGGACCACCTAGGAAGACCAGGTGCTGTAGGTGTCAAAAAATAAAACATGAGGGATCGTAAGCTGACACGGTCCTTGCAATTTGTGAGGTCAACCAACAGTTGTCTCGCCTAAAAATAAATAAATAAAAATAAATAAAGGGCCTGGTGCTGAGTTAGCACTGGATACAGACTGAGTTAATTTATTTTACCATCCTAGCATAGAGCAGAGTGCTGAGGACTTGGTTGCTGCTCAATAAATATATTAGGAATGAGTGAAGAATATATACTTTGCAGATAAAAGAAATGAGGCCAGAAATAGACATATAAAAAGGTGCTCAACATCACTAATCATCAGAGAAATGCAAAATTAAAACCACAATGAGATATCGCCTTATACCTTTCAGGATAACTATCATCAGTAAATCAACAGACAACAAGTATTGGCAAGGATGTGGAGAAAGGGGATCCTACATGCACTGTTGGTGGGATTATAAATTGGTGCAACCACCATGTAAAACAGTATGGAGGTTCCTCAAAAAATTAAAAATAGAACTACCATATGAATCAGCAATTCCTCTTCTTAGTATTTATTCAAAGAAATCTAAAACACTAATTCAAAAACACATAGGCACCCCTATGTTCATTGTAGCATTATTTACAATAGCCAAGACATGGAAGTAACCTAAGTGTCCATTGACAGACAAATGGATAAAGAAGAGGTAGTACATATATACAATGGTATATGATCCAGCCATAAAAAAAGAATGAAATCCTCCTAGTTGTGACAACATAGATGGCCCTTGAGTGCATTATCCTAAGTGAAATAAGTCTGAGAGAGAAAAATACCATATGATTTCACTTATTTGTGGAATGTAAAAAACAAAATAAATGAGCAAACAAAACAGAAACAAACTCATAGATTAAGAGAATAAATTGGTGTGCCTGAAGGGATGGGGATGGAAAATGGGGGGAAAGGGAAGGGATGAAGAAGCACAAATTGTCAGTTATAAAAACAGTCCTGGGGTTGTAAAGCACAGCATAGGGAATGTAATAACTATATTTGAGGTCAGGTAGGTACTAGACAAATCCGGAGAATCACTTTGTAAGTTATGTAAATGTCTAATCACTATTTTGTACACCTGAAACTAATATAGCTATAATTAAAATATACAAAAAAAATTAAAAAGGAAAGATATGAGACTAGAGAAGTTATGAGACACGTACAGAGTTACAAACCTAATGAGAGGTGAAATGGTCCCCCAAACCCAGATCCTGGCCCCCTTCCTTTGATGAAGACCCTTGATGTCACATGGCCGGCTCCTGCCTCTAACTCACACTCTGCAGAGCCAAAGACCCTCCCTTACTTGGCACATGGGAGACTGTCTGCAAATTTAACCCAGCTTTGAACCTGCTCCTTCAATGACTCCACATGACGAGTCACTGAAGAATCTTTTCTGTGACACTCCAGGTGGAAAACCCCTGTCTGCTCATCTCCGGCTCCTTCGTTTTTAGACCAAATTGCCAGCCCAGCTGCCTCTGCTCTCCTGCAAACTCCCACAGGGCTGTCACGGAAGCCTGAAGATCCCAATATCTTTGTTCTTTCTTTGTTCTGAAGGTGATTATTTCTGCAGGGCCCTCCTTCCAGCCCTCTCCTCTCCCTACTCCTACTTGGTATTCTGATGAAATTCTGTCTCTAAGAGCAGGGACTCCCGCTGTGTGTGTGTGTGTGTGTGTGTGTGTGTGTGTGTGTGTCTGTGCGCGCGCGCGCGCGCGCGCGCGGGCATGCTCTCCCCTTTTCCTTTTCTCCTCTAATCCTCGCTCCCTCTCTCAGACATCACTTCCCTTCTTTCCCTGCTTTTCTCTGCCTGTTCCTCTTGACTTATTTTATCCCTCTGTGCTATAAAGGGGAGGGGGAGACTTCTAGCAATTAGCCATTAGCTCCTTGCTCCCCAATGCATCCCAACGAAATGGAGACAGTTCTAATATTGTATTCTGGGACTATTAAAATGTCTTCTTTGCTGTTTCACTCCACAGCGGGCAGATTAAGGGCACAGGCATCTGTTGGGAAGCATAATTGTCATTGTCCGGTTCCATTTTCCCAAGGAGCGGCTTCCTCTGACGTTACTGAGAGTGACCTTGAGCTGCCCCAGAAAAATCACTGTGCCTGTTCTAACGTTCTGGCAACTATCACTCCCCAGAGGAGTAGTTAGTCAAGGACGAATAGGATCAAGAGTAGTAAAAATCACGTCATTCTCCTGGTAAAGAAGAGTGGTTAAGTAATGGCTCTCTGTGGCTAAGTAGCAAGTTTTTGTTTTTAAAGGACAATTGCGAAGTTTAGCTCTAAGGTAACCTTATTCTGTGATGACACCCTGGACCCAGGGGGAGAGATTGCTCAGGCTTGCTCCACCCTGGCCTTTTGGGTTTTGGTGATGCATGTGGATAAGCTGAACTCGGGAGACAGGACCCTTTCGCAGTCTTAGTCACACTGTGCCCTTTAAGTCCAGATTTGTATTTGAGTGTCCCTCTGCAGCCATCTGTTGTCTCACCCCTCTCCTTTGACTCCTCCGCCCTTTTGTTGTCCGTGGACCACTCTCTCCTTCAGGCGTTGCCACGGGAGCTCACCTTTCTCTACTGAACGTTCCATCAGCCTGAAGGGGAGACCTCTGATACAGCTGACATGTGGCTGCCCCAGAAACAGGGATCGAAGCTGCAGGTCAAAGGCATCACCACCAGGTGGCACCTGGCTAAGCTCTCTGCATGTCTTGCTCTGAAGAGAAATTTCTGACGGGTTTAAAAAGAAATCAGTAGAAAGTTGCATGAGAGGTCACTTAGCCCAGCAGCCTCCAAATATATATTTTTTACTTCTTGCCTCAAAATATTATTTTTATTTCTCACCTACATAACTTTTTGATCATGCACACCTGCATTTATTTATTTGTCAAATATATATATGTACTTGTATCAATCTATATTAAATACTAGTAAAACTTAGTAAAAATTGTTTAGATAAAAATCAAAGTGTATATAAATATAAGTTCTCTGATATTTTCTTCTGTACTACAATAGATCTTTCCATACACCTCCCAGAGAGATCACTGATCTAGTTCATATTTTCTTTCTCCAAAGGACCACATTTTAATAAAACAAGCATGTTTTGAGCTTTTACTATGTACTCAGAACTGTAGAAGGGAGGAAGAATTATTCAAAAAGGAATAAAACATAATCTATTACAAGTTTCTTAATTTGGCTGTAGAGGCAAGATAGAGCAAAAGACATAAAAGATTTAAAGACAATGTAAAACACTATACATATAGCAGCCAGAATACTTAACCTGCAAACAATAATAACCCACTCTTACCGTTTGAAACAAAAAGGAATTTTATTAGGTGCCTACAGAATCTCCTGCAGGGCCAGTAAACAAGCCAGAATTAGAGGCTAAGCAGCAGCCAGAAGAAATATCAACCACCCAAGTGCTGTTCTGGTAGAAATTAGTGGTACGATTGCCTGTCACTCAGCACCAATGACACCAGAGACCAGAGAGTATAAACTCTACTAGAGATGCCAGGGGGAATCATAACTTGGCCACCATGGTTGCAATAAGAGCTACGTTTGCTGCATGCAGTCTCTGCTTCTAGAACCAGGCTTCAAGGACATCTTTAACTCTTCTGATTCTAATGTGGGGAAAGCAACAAAAAGCTGGAGCCTACATTGACTGAGGCAGTCCACAGGATGAACCTCATTGCAATAGAGAAGGAAGGCTAATGAGTGTCTTGAGCTCTAACTGAAGGATGCTGGGATGCTAGTCAGGACCTGTCAGCTGTCACCTCAGACTTTACGTGAATCTCGGCCTGAATCAGCCATGAGTTTCTGCTATAATAAACAAGCTCTAGACTTCCTATTTGAGGTAATTTCACCTGAGTTCCCAAGATTCCTTGAGTATTTTTGAATGTCTATTTTTCTTCTCCCAAAGTGCACACCTGACTTTCAGCCACTGCTGCATTTTAACCACCAATATCTTGTTTGTCTTCTGTTCTTACTTACCTGCCTGACTTTTGAGCTCAATTTTTTACTGACCTCCATTTCTTCCTGTTCCCTGGCTCCTCCTTGCAAACAAATATTTGATTCATCCCTTCACCTAATGTTTTGCTTTTATCCTATCCTTTGTTTTGGTGTCAGTATCATCCCCAGATTTTGCCTGGATCCCAATTTACTCTTTATCTCTTTAATATATGTGGGCTTAGCATCAGCAAAACACCCAAAGGGAGTCGGGCTCTGGGATTAGGTGATATAAAAAATTAGAAGAAGGAGATTCTTCATGGGGACATCTGAGTATGGGCATGCTCTTTGGCTGCCCTGGAGGGAAGGAAGAGTGGCTAGTAACAGAGGTATGAAAGGGCCTGTGTAAGCAGAAAAAAAAAAAATTAAGGAAAGTGAGGTAATTGCTATGATTTACTAGAAACTGAATATACCTTGATGCCTTAGTTAGATTGAGGTGGTATAACACAGAGAACCAAAGCAAAAATGATTTAAATCGCTCAAAACATTTTTTTTCCATAAAAACCCAAGCTGATAGTGAAGCTCTAAAGTTCTGCTCCTTGAAGTGGCCAAGAGTCCAGGCTTCCAACTCATGGCTGCCACCAGCTTATCTACCAAGAAGAAAGGAACAGGAAGGGAGGGTACATTCTTTCCTTTAGAGGCCCCATGCGGAGACTGCTTGCTTCACTTCCTCTCACATCCAGTTGATCATAAGGTCATCACCTGGCAACACCAAGCTGCAAAGAAAACTGGGAAGCATGATTTTCACTGGCTATGTGCCCAGCTAGAGCCATGTGCCCAGTTGTTTCTATGTGAGAATGAAAGAATGAATACTGGAGGAGAACCAGCACTCTGTGGACTAGGCTATGACTAGGCTGTGAGAGCAGTTCTCAGGGAAAAATTGCTACTGTCTTACAGATGATCTTGGCCATTATTATATAATTTTATATATATAATAATGTATACATATATATGTGTATATATATATATGTATATATATGTGTGTGTATATATATATGTATATATGTATATATACATATATATATATACACATACAGACAGACACACACATACATACATACATACATATACATACACATGTATCAAATAGAAACTATAAACACAGAAACTCACCCTCACCTCCAGTCCCCACACACATACACAGTTCTTCCTGACTTTGATCTGGCAAAGAAGAAAAAGTAAATTTACACCAAGTTTCTTTCCTTGCCTTCCATATCCCAGGCTCCACTGTGGGGGAAAGAGTAGTGCCAACAAAAAGGGCAAACAGCAAGATGCAAACATATAGAAACAAGAATGAGCATGGGTTTTGAAAAATAATGAAAATCCCAGACCAACTGGAAAGGAAAGTTCATGTTGGAAGATAGTAGAAAATAAATTTGGATAGTTTAATTCATTCACTCATTGATAAACACGGATAAATGTGAAACCATCTAACAGTGAAACCCTCCATTTGTTTAAAAGTCATTTGAGAAAGACATTCTCAGTACCAGCAATGGTTGCAGGAAGACTTGCTACTCTGTTTGTAATTAGCATCATTAGGGGCATTATCAATAATCCTGTGCTCTAATACCTAAGGTACTCTTAATATCATGGTGTGTGCATTGCTATCTCCTGACCCAAAGTATCGGAAAACCTTGAAAACCTAGCACCCATGTTCTTTACACTCTTCTCCCAAATACCAGCCACTTACTGCATTTGTTAATTATCTATAAGAGCAATTCTCAGTGGTAGGAAAAGGGGAAAGAGAGGAGTAGCTTTAAGTCCACCTTAGAGGAACTTCTCAGAATTGTCTGGGGAGCTTTTCAACTGCACACTACACACACCCCCTCAGAGAGTGTAATGCCCACTTACCTACTTACTGATGATGTGTGAGAGCAGGCTCCTACAAGATCACAAGAATGGATTTATGTATTTCTTTCTAGCTCTATGTTCAATAGCATCTCATTGGTAGCTTGAAGTCATATGTGGTGGGTATATGCACATGGAAATTGGCAACCACTACACGTCATGGTTCTCCCTGACCTCACCCTCAGAGACTGCTTTTTAAACATTTATAAGCATACTACTGCAATACAACTTTGAGGGTTTATATTACCAAGAATAATGTATTATATCTGCCTCCTGGCATATTTGAGTGGAAAAAGATAGAGAATCCAATGTTCTACAATATGTGGAGAACTATACTGTGTACTTCAAGGCCTCTGTTCTACAGAAGGACCAGATGTTTGAAGACTTCAAGCAGAGTGATGAACTTAGTTCTGATTCCAGGAAGCAGCCCTGTGCAAAATCACGTTGGGTAGAGATACAAGGAGTATCAAACACATCATCTGTCCTATTGATACTTTTGATTTGGATGATAGACAAAGTATAGACCATAAATCAATGAGTGATATATAATATACAATAATAGATGGAGAAGTGTCAAATAACTGATGTGGATACCAAGTACTCAAAGGATGTGGAGGAGGGTTGCTTGCACTATGTGTCGCATGCAGTGTTAGGCTCTGGGAACCCCAATGAACAAGGCGGGCCTGACTGCTGACCCTGGGTCGCTCACCATTCAGTGTGGTGCCTCTCAGGGTGTGGCCTAGTGACCACCTGCATTGGAATTATCACTAATGGTAATAGCTCTCATATATTAAGGGCATGTTACATGCCAACCACTGAATTAAGTGCTTACATGTGTTATAATTTCATTTGAGACTAATGCCATATCTGATCTCTTATTATTATTATTACTATTCTATAGATTAGACAATTGAGACAAAAGAAGCTAAGCACCTGGCCCAACATCACACCATTAGGAAACAGCAGAGCATAATTCAAAGCTGAAAGTCTGGGCTCAGTACCCAGGCCATAAACCTATACTAAAAAGACTTGTTCTCGGGGTCCAGAGTAACTGAAGCAGAATCTCTGGACCAAATGTCAAAAACATTACATTTTTAATTAGATCCCTAAGTGATTATGATACTTACAAGTATAATACCCAGTGGCCTGGAGATAAAGTCAGTCAATTCAATAAGCAATCATAATAAAAATAACACTTGATAAGTGTCACAGAAGGATGCTAAGGGAGTGCTGAGCTTCGATGTGGTCTGGGAAGGCTTTCTAGGAGACTTGCTCATACCTGCCTCAAAGGTAGTGTTCACCAGGTATCAAAAAATTAAGAAAGCTTTCAGACTGAGATAATATATTTGGATAGTAGGGCCAGAGGGAGGAAAGTTAATGAACTTTGAAGAAATCTAAGAAATCCACTATAGCCAGAAGGTAGTATGGTAGAGCCCCTGCCTAAGAGACGAGACAAAAGTACCAGGCAAAGGTGACCCAGGGCCTCCTGCAGAAAGTTGTGCTGTTTGTGCCCAGCATAAAGTTAGTTTCTGCATCTACCAGGAAAAGGCCTTTGTGTAATTCAACTCCCATCCACCTACCTTTATGCAACTTGCACAAAGGTATCATCCATCTTTCAGTGGTCATCAGTGGGATATCAGTGGCCCTAGGTCAGATCAGGAAGAGGCTTATTTATAAGCTCAGAAGTTTGGACAATGGGTAACTATTGCAGGATTTTTAAAAGGGGAGTGACATGGTTGGATTTAGGTGAGTCAGAAGGCACACTCTGGGAAGTTCACAGATTTCTACAGAGTGGACTTTCTATGAACACAGGGTTGTAAATAGGACTCCATGGTGAGATCGCCACCCTGGCTGCTCTGGTCCTAAGGCTACAGATTCATTCCCACCACTGGGACACTGAGTTTCCTCCCATGTACTCCCAGAATATCATCCTATCCCCAGCCCCTACCTCCCACCCTTTTGCCCTACCCTTCTTGCTTAAATGCTAAATTCTTACACAGAATGACATTTAATCCTTACAACTACATTTTCCAGGAAAGAAACAGAAGATCAGAGAGGTTAAGTAATGTGTACAAGGTCACACAGATGCAAAAGTAGAATTTGAGACCAAATATTTTTTGTTCCAAAGCTCTTGCTCCTGCCACTGGACTTCTTCCAAGTCCATGAAAACAGGATAAAGCCAGACTCTCCTAGGATTCCTAAGTGGTAAAACCCACATGGGGAATTCAGAAGCACTCAATTTCCTCCTTAACCTTACAGACCACAGAAAGCTGTGACTAAATTAAAACTACTTATATCACACAGATCACAAGTGAATCTATCTTAAGCTAGGAATTTAAATAGCTCACTTAACTAAAAAGGTTAATTTTGAGCCTAGAGGGTCATAAGGCCTTAGTCACTCTCACTGCATCTCAGCTTTGCTTCTGGTCCCTTCATCTGAAGATAAACTCTCCCTAGGTGACAAGGGTAGATACTAGCAACTCTAGTTTATCTCTTACTTGCTTGGGCACCTCAGTTGAAAATAATGCCTTAAATTGGATTCAGAGAAAGTTCTGGCCCAGGATCTCATTGGCTAGGTCTGGGCCCTGTGCCAGCCAATAGAGAGAGGATGAAATTAACCCAGGTTGATCACAGGGTCTGAGAGTTAACAAGAACTAGATAGTAGGGAGAGGAAATCGGTTTTGAGAACCCCAGAGAATTTTCTAATCTCTGCTACTCAGGCAAAGTAAAATCATACTGGTTTCACTTTTTCTAAAACTTCTAGACCTCTCTAATATCAGTGATAATTTGAAACCCTTATAATAAAAATTGCCAGCAAAAAAAAAAAAAAAAAGTCTGAAATTCTCTTTTTGGTTTCGTTCACTTTAACATAAGAAACAAATTGAAGAAAATCCAAAGGGAAGTGGAGTCACTGATTACAATGAAAATATTAAATAACATACTTAAATAGTTGGAAATTTAATAAGAAAGTAACAAACATGAAAAATGAGAAGATGATTTAGTTTAACAAATATCTGAGGCCAAAGAAAATGAGCAATGTTGAAGGACAGAAGGAATGAAAAATTATTTTGAAAACTGAGATATCAGAGAAGGAAAAACTAGTCAATGATGGATGTTTCAAGAAAGCAGAAATCCATCAACTTCATCAAGATTTCTATGCTAAAATTGCTGAGCTATCAAGAATGCTTCTTTTTCCAACATGACAGATGATAGAATAAGCCAAGCAACAATGAAAATTATTTTATTACACTAACTGGTTCCTCTATCACCATGACAACATCACAAATGGAAAACACTGATGTTGATAACATCATAATCTAATTATTTTTCTCCTCCACCTTCATTATTTTTCAGTGTTCAGGATGACAATGACAATAAATTTCCTTCATTTACTTTATTCCACACAGAGTTTTCTTAAAGTTGGTGGAAACTATAGGTGTTATTCTGTGTAGTACTTGATTCAAAGATAATAAATTATTCAGGGTAATTTTTAAATGGTGTGAGAGAATATAAGAAGAGGAAAATACTTCTTCCATGACTGAGTTAACAGCACCGTATCACTTGGAAATAATTCCATCCAGCTGCACATGAGAGGTCTCTCACATGGGCTCATATTTGTCCACTGTCTGTCATAGAAGATGCACACTGACAACTGCAGATTTAGATATCTTAATATCTGATAATTTAACATTTTTAGGATAACAAAATAAATTAGAATATTAATTGAATCATAATTATTATCATTATCTTTGAAATCATCAAAAAAGTCATGGTTTTAAGTGCTTTCTCTGTGCCAGCACCTCGCTCAATCTGAAAAAATTAGGCTCAAAGAGCTCAAGTTATTTGCCAAAGGGGATGAACCTAGGAAGCAGCAAAACCAAGACTCTCACATTAGGCTGATCATTCTGGTTAGCACCCCACATCAGTGGAGACAAACCATAGGTTAAATGCATATTGGGACCAATTTATCTTCACAATATTCTTAGTCCAAAGAGTTTTCTTGTCCTTTGCCATTGAAACAATTACTGACTGAGCAAGAGTATGTTTTCAGCTACTAAAAATGCAACTCATGATGTGTATAGATGGTAATAAGCAGCATCTTCCTTATGTGTGAAGCCTAATATATGATTATTTTATATTCATCAATTTATATTGTCTAAAAATTTAATGTATTAACTGCCTATTCTGTGCAAGGTACTAAGCCCATAGCTTCAGAAAGAATAATTATAAGATGTAGCCATTATTGCAAAGAGTTTACAATATGGAGCAGAAGTAGATGCTCAGGTGAGAACTCTGTGAGTAAAACCAGCCATAATTATGATGCAGGGTGGGGCAAATTTTCCTGAGTGTAGTCTCAAGTCCTACATCAACAAAGAAAGAGAGTCCTTAACTGCACGTAAGAAGGAATTCAGGAGCAAGCCAGAGTTAAAGACAAAAGGAAAGTTTATTAAAGAAGAAATAACGCTCCACAGAGACATGGTCTCCTCTGAGAGACAGAGAATGAGATACCCCAAGTGTATGAGGAATTGAGCTTTATATCTGTTTATCTGTTTTTCCTTTCAGGATATGGGTGTGCAGCCTTAAAAGCACAGGGAGGTAGTGGTTAGTAATCTCAGCAGAAATCTTCCCTTAGGCTCCCCATGGTCTGTCTATATGCTGATCAGTCAGGTTCCCCTGTCAGGCAGGATGTAGCTGACTCTGAATAAAATCTGGTTTAATATTTGGTCAATTTGTCTAGTTCTCGTGCCTTTTTCCTATATTAATTAGAAGAACACTATAAGAGAGCTATAAACCAAGTGTCATAGGAGTTTAAAGAAAAGAATCCCATCCATTCATGGAAAGGCTTTGCAAAACATTTCCCATTGAAGTGGTCCTTGTAGATTTGATGGGATGTCAGCATTCACAAAGGAATGGAAAAGAGGGTACATCAGACAGAAAGAACTGCATAAGAAAGGGCAAGCAACCTGTGAGTGTGCTCTGGCACACATACTCCCGATGAACAATATATTGTAATCTGATTGGGAATAAATGTGTTTATGGGGAATAATGGGAGGCAAGTCTAGAAACATAGTTTGCAAATACTGTGCTAGTCCTTCATGGTCAAGTTAAAAGAATTGGGCTTAGTTTGCCAGGCAATAAGGAAAATATGATGCAACCCACTGATCAGGGAGCAACTGGAATGGATTAAAAACCAGTCAACTGGAATCGTGACCAGGTTGTTAAGATAACCAACTAAGTATTTAGACCAGTGCTTCTCAAATTTTAGCATACCCAAGACTCACCAAGGGAACTTATTAAAATGTAGATTTGGATTCAGTAGTTCTAAGATGGAACCTGAAAGTCTGCATTTGTACCAATCTTCCATGTGAGATCAATGATATTTACTTTTAAACTGAACTCAAAAATGTAAGTCTATAGATAATGATTCAGAAGACATTTTAAAGCATTTTACCATCTCAGTTCTTTGCCCAGATACTTTTTCATTATTTTGCATTTTCAACTGAAAATTTGAAATTTCCACATACATCTCCTCCTGTCCCCTGCCATCATTTTTAACTCTTTAAATATAATCTTGAAAGAGCAACAACAGCAAGTAGATTAAATGAGGTCATTTAAGCAATTTGTGGTTTCAGCCACAGATTTTTGTTATCTTAGAAGGAAGCAGAAAACATGTGGATATATAAATAGAGGTGTAGAACACAAGTTCACAGAAATTTATTCTCTCACTGTATAAGGATGAGCTCACATTTAGAACACAGAGCCCCAAAGCCAGTTACTTTAGTGAGAAGTGGGATACTGGTTACACTGAGGACAGCTTAAGAAATTTAGGTCTTTCTATCACTTGCTGTGGACCAGATGCTAGGGCGTTGGCCTCTAGAGCAAATTAAACTGACGACATTTAATAGAAACCTAAATCTTAAAGGGCTGAAATAGGAAGCACAGCAGAGGGCTTGAAACTAGGTCAAGGAGGAAATTCTGATGAAATGGCTGATTTTTCAACATTATAATTCATTGTATCAGTTATTTTCAAAAGGAAAGCATATTTTCTCAAATGGTATCCTTCCTGACCCTAAAATAAGTATTCAAGCAGTCATGCGTGGAGAAATATAAGAGCAATATCAAAGCTGACCATGCACGCCTGGTCTCTCTGCCTTGCCCAGCTTCCTGACCCTGCCTCTTCCGAGCGATACTGCAACCTGGCCACATGGTGCAATGAAGGTGGGAACAAATCGACCTGTGATGAGAAACACCCGTAAAGAAACAGATTAATTTATAGGTTAAAGTCATTATAATTTAATCCATTTTAGATAGATTGTTTGAACAGATGGTGACAGTGTGCAAGCAAAAGCTCATGTCAGTCCCTTGCCCCATGTCCACTCACACATTAAGGAAGAGATTAGCTAAATGCAACCAGTAATCATTAGAGGAGGTTTCACCTACACTTCCTTAAATTCCATTTGGCATTCCCTTACTTGAAATACCATTCCTCATGAGTAAAGAAATAAAATTTCCCCTGTCCAACCTGAGTATTTCCTTCAAGGGAACTGAATGGATCACAAAAATACAATAAAACAAAGTGAATGAGCAATCATTCTTATGCCAGATTAAAATATATGGGACAAGACGCTATTAAAACCATGAGCATTTTTTATTGAAAACTGTGTTTCTGGCAGATAGTCCTTGTGTGAGACTTCCAGTCCCTTGGAGAAGAGCTGCCTCACTGAAGAAAGGAGCCCTGAGCAGTAATTCCAGAAGTACTGGCAATGTTCATTCAGGCCATGTGACCAACTCTGGCACAAAAATGACGAGTCCCCCAGACTGGCCTGGGATCTATGATGTGGTTTCATACAGAAAGCTCTCTGTAAAGAGAAATGGGAATAATTAGGTGGCCAGCCAGATCTTCTTTAAGAATTGAAACTGAAAAATGTGGAGAGAATCAACAGCGGGGAGAAAAGCAGGAAGACACAAGGATAAGCAGAAACTGAAAATAGTGAAATCAAAGGAAAGGAAAAATACAGAGTGACAAGACACTGTGCCCTGCTGCTGGGGCATCTGGAGGTGTGTGTCTGGGGATCCAAAAGCCACCTTGACCCCTCCTGGGCTGTGAGGCTGAGCTTTACCAGCCTTCTCCTCTCTTCGTGGAGCTTGTTGACTCAACTCTTTATGAGTTTCCATAAGACCCAGTTATTGGCTGAGATTCTCATGGGCAATACTTCAAACTCCATTCACCAACCCATATAAATGAAAGAGATCAAATGTTTAACTAACTGGAAGAAAGGAAAAAAAGGGAGAGAAGAACAGACAGGAATGCAGACCCTGAAAGAAAAATTCGAATAGTTTCAAAAATTTGTTTCTGAGTAGGTGTTCTATCGTCTCTGCTATGCAAGACCCTTGCATTCCAGCGATCCTTCACTAAAAATGATCAGCAGTTCTTGAAAAGAAAGAATAAAGGGGTCAAGGTATGTTGTTATTACTTAAAATTATTTCAAATTATTTTTATTACAGTTTTAATAAATTTCAGGGTATCAAATGGCCTTCTCAGGCTCCTTTTTAAAACTTACAAATCAATTTGATTCTACTTTGCATGTCTTATCATCCAGAGAAAAGAAAGAGATTCAGTAATCCATTACACCCCCACCTTCATTAAAATTTTAAAAAACAGAGAAAGAAATAAACATTCATTTAGTTTCATGCCTCATACCTGTCTTCCACTCAATTCATTCCCAAACTGCGAACTCAGGACTTCAGGTATGATTGCAGTAAGCCCAGAAAGAAAGATAAAAAGTTCCCTCAAACCCCAGGGTTACTCCTAGATCAAAGGAAAATCTTTCTTTACAAAATATCTTTGTTGTTGTTGTTACCTCATGACAGCTCTCCCTGCTATTCGAAACCTTTAATGTCATCATCTGAATACAGCCTGCAACATTGGCAAGCACTGTCATTGAAATCTCTCCAGTGGGCTGTCATGAGAAGAGGATCCTTGAAGAGTCTCCAGGTAATTGTCTCTGGCTACTGTGACTAGAGAGATCACCATGGCAACATGAGCGAGGTAAAGAAGAGCAGTGCTGTTGTTCCCTGACGGGGTGATGCTACAGAAAGGGTCCTGTGCTCTCAGACTCATCTTTTCCTACATCCTCCCTATCTCTTGCTGCTGGGAGTCACCCTTTCCCTCCTAGTATCTAGACTGTATTCAACACAGTGGAAAATGCTATGTATAAAATAGATACATCAGGAAGTCACCAGCTATTCATCTGAACATTCTTAAAACACTAAATAGGCCTAATATGGAGCCCTAGGAGAAAGGAAGCATCTAAGTATTTGAAATTATTTTTTCATCTACCAAGCTTTCAATCCCTTGAATAAATAAAAGGTAGCAAGACCTTAGGTTTTATGCGGCATAGCATCCTGTTCTTAAGACTTCTCAAGACTTTTCTTTTAATCATTATCAAAATTCTAAAGACTAATAGTTTCTTGTTCCCATTAAAGAATGGATTGTGGTTAGGTGATGGTAGAGAATAGTGCCTAACTCTGGAGAGGAGATCTGGTCAAAGCTAACATGGTTTGCTTCCTTCATAAGAGTTTTACTCTCTCCTTTGCCTCAGAGAAAGCAAAAATTTCTAAATTGGCAAATTTAACTTAAAAGGGTTAATCAGTCCTTCTTATTTGACCTTTTAGCTTGATATGAGATAGTATGTATACTACCTCTGAGTCTGAACTCGAGGTTCCTTTAGCCTGCATGGCATGGCAGCCTAGCAAATCTCATCCGGTTGAAAAACAAACATGACCAATTAGAACGATAACTGGGGAATGATACTCAGCTCAGAGAAAGCTTTTAAAAAGTGTTACATGAAGGTAGCAACATGTTCTCACAGGCCTGTAGAAGAACATCTCCAAGGCAAGGGAAGACTATGGACTTAAGGAAGCATCTGAGGGAGTTAGTGACAACATTGGGATTCTTCTTTGAACCTTGGATGAAAAGCATGATCCAAACAGGCCCAGATGAAACCAGGCCAGTGGTTTTGTTTGTTCTTCGGGCAGACAGGGCAAAACAGGGAAGTATCTGAAGAGGTGTGAATTCCGCTTTTCATGTGGGGAGATGTGTGATCTGCAAAGCCTAGATTTTGATCATTTAAATCCAACACTTCTGAGCAGGTCCTTGAAACTTAGAAAATGCCTCATGAATTTTCAAAACATTTCTGAGACATGCTAGACTGCTGCATTTGCTGAAGTCAGCCGGTGGCAAGAGCCTGGGCAGAGACTGGGGACAGCGAAGTATGGATACCACAGTCACAGAGCAGGGCTAAGCCTGCATGCCCAGTTTCAGTGACCCCAGCACACAACACAGCTCTGTTCTTAACCATATTTCCCAGATTCTTGCTGTTCACTGACTGGTAAAGAACGATGAAAGAAAGTGAGAGTGAGAAGCAGAGAAAAAAAGAGTCACAGAGAATGACTAAAATAGTATTTCAGACTCTTTTTATGACATTTAAAAACAACAAAATATTTACAACTCATCCACTACAATCACTATTTCATAAATAAAAACCATCTGACTGCCAGAAAAAGAACACACATAATGTCAGGGAATAAAAGGTCAGTTTTTTAAGTTTAATAGATTTAGTTTTAGGGAAAACTCGTTACCTAATGCTTACTTTTTCCTTTACCTCAGATCAGTACTGTAAGTGTTCTGACACCCACAATTGGAGACTTCAGCTCCCTTAAGCTTCCTCCTTCTCATATAAATTGAAAATATCTGGGCTCCTTCTGACCCAACATAAATCAAGAACAAATTAAATATCTGCCTCAAATAAAGAATGTCCAAAGATCATGGAAACTTTTAAATCAACCATTCCCAATCTAATTTTTTTAAACTATCAGGAATTTTTCATTATCTCAATAGAGCCACTAGAAAAGTTCCAATAACTTACAACAAATTAAAGTTTAACTTTTGTTTCAGGTGTTTGTATCATTTAATACTTCAAAAAATAAAGATGGTATTCAACATTTATTGAGTGCCTCACCATATATCAGATATTGTGCCAAGACATAGGGATACTTATGTGCATTTTCCCCACTTTTAAAAATTAAGGTATCATTTATGTGCAATAAAATTTAGACATTTACTGTGCAGTTCTCAGAGTTTTGGCAAATACATACTTTGTGTTGTAACCATCACCATAGTGAAGATACAGAACAGTTTCATCAGCCCATAAATCCCTCCTCATCTTTGCAGTCAACCCCTGCCCTTACCCCCAGTCCCTGGAAACCACTGATTAGTTTTCTGTCCCTATAGTTCTGCCTTTTCTAGAATGTTCACACAATAAGTCTCCAGATTTTCATATAAATGGAATTGTACAGTATGTAGTAGCTTCTGAGTATGGTTTTTTGCACTTAGCATAGTGCATCTGACATTCTTCTGCTGTTGCATATTATCAATAGTTCCTTCTTTTTTACTGCAGTTTGTTTATTCATTCATCAACTGAGGCACAGTTTGGTTGTTTGCATTAAAGATGGAGAGACTAAACTAAAGCTTCTATAAACGTTTCCCAAACTGTTTTTGCCTGAGTAAGTTTCTACTTCTCTTGGGCAAATACCTAGGAATGGAATATTTTAATATTAAGGTATGTTTAATTTTATAAGAAATTACCAAACTATTTTTCAAAATGACTATTATTTTTCATTTCTAACAGCAAAGTATGAAAGTTGTAATTACTCTGTATTTCTGTTGATATTGATATTGATATCAATTGATATTGCCAATTCTTATGGATACATATTTTTATATAACTCTGTGTGTATGTCTCTATTATATATAATATGTATTATATAAATATATAAATATATTACTTAGGTATAATTATTATTTATATATAATAGAGAGATGAAAGGGCCTAGTAGGTATATAGTATTTCTTGTGATTTTTACTTTTTAAAATTGAATTTAATTAGCTTTTTAAATTTGAATTTAAATATTAATTTTAACTTTTTAATTAAAAAATAAAATTTTAATTGAAATAAAATTTACAGTTTTAACCATTTAATGTGTACAATTCAGTGGTTTTTACAATATTTACAATGTTGTACAACTGTCACCACAGAACAGTATACAGTGATTATGATTAATTTTTTAAATAAATTTACTTATTTCAATTAGTTTCAAGTATACAGTACATTGGTTAGACATCTATAGTGTTCATTAAATGATCCCTCCAATTGCTCCCTCCTTCTCCTGGCCCTCCACTTAGCCATCATATTAATGCTAACTGAATTCCCTTTGCCATGCTCCCCATGACCAACTATCAACTATTAATTTGTACTTCTTTAACCCTTCACCCCATTCTCCCAGCCTCCCAAACCCCTTCCCCTCTATTCATCACCAAATTGCCCACTATATTTGTGAGTCTGTTTTTAATGTTTGTTCTTTTTGTTTCTTAGATACCGCATATAAGTGAAATCATATGGTATTTATCTTTCTCTGTCTGACTTATTTGGAAATGGTAGGATTTCATCTTTTCTTTAATGGCTGAGTAATATTCCATTGTATATATGAACCATAATTCTTTATTCAATTGTTTGTTGATGGGCATTTAGATTGCTTCTATATCTTGGCCATTGTAAATTGTGTTGCCTTGAATATTGGAGTGCATAAATCTTTACAAATTATTGTTTTGGTTTTCTTTGGATAAGTGCCCAGAAGTACAATTGCTGGGTCAAAAGGTATATCCATTTTTAATTTTTTGAGGAACTTCTATATTGTTTTCCATAGTGGCTGTACCAATTTGCAGTCCTGCCAAAAATATATGAGGGTTCCATTTTCTCCACATCCTTGCCAACACTTGCTATGGCTATTATTGGTAATAGCCATTCTGACAGGTGTGAGGTGATATCTCATTGTGGTTTTAATCTGCATTTTTCTGATTATTAGTATCTTTTCACATGTCTGTTAGCCATCTGTATTTCCTCTTTGGAGAAGTATCTGCTCAGATCTTCTTCCCATTTTTTAATTGGATTGTTTTCATTTGTTGTTGAGTTGTATAAGTACTTTATAAATTTTGGATATTAACCCCTTATCAGATGTATCATTAGTAAATATCTTCTCCCAAACAATTAGTTGTCATTTTGTTTTGTTGATGGTTTCCTTTGCTGTACAAAAATTTTTTAGTTTGATGTTGTACTATTTGCTTAATTCTATGTGTCAATTTGACTAGATCACAGATACCCAGAGAGTCGATCATTATTCTGGGTGTTTCTATGAGGGTGTTTTTAAATTTTTTGGATTAAAATTCATGGTAAGAGAACTCAAAGATTTTGAAAACTCTATCTTGTGGGTCTGGACAGATCTGAGAGGGAAGGCCAGAAAGAGCCATATAAAATATCTAAACACACATGATGGATTAAAAGGTTAGTGATTTGAGCATTGCCTGTACCTCAAGGGAGTGTGACCAAGAAATTTGAGAATATTTTAAAAGAAAATATCATGAAGATGAAAAGAGAGCCAGGAAGGATAAGTATAGACTGAGACCACCCCAAGCTGTATTCTGTTCTGATTTATTTAAAAATAAGAAATGTTTCGGAAAGACACAGAATGTATTGATTTGATAGTATTCATTATGGGACATTCTATAATACAAAATCCAGAAGAATATGATTGAAAATGAATGTCTGTACTAGAAGGTAAAGAAAACATTAAAGAAAGACAAGCTTTTAAATTCCAGAAAATATGGAGAAAGGAGGTCACCAGCATATTAAACAGAGTCAGCCACTAGAGAGCAATTGAACCTTCCCCAAAGTGAAGGGGTGCAGCAAGGAAGGGGAAAGTAAAAGACTAGGGGAATAGCTGTAACTGCAGCAAAAGAGGTTATAGAAAAAAATGCTGCTCTAGGTCTGGTATATCCAAAAGCAGAGGGAGAGCAAGTCTGGGGATGCACCCAGCAGAGGCATTGCTGGTCTCTAAGCCCCAGGGACACAAGTTTCAAAGGCATCCATAGCAGCTTTGTTCGGGAATATGTTGATTGTAATTCTCCAACTACAATAAATATGGGGAGAAGAAAGAACCTCATCCAGGAGACAATTACATAGCAAGAGGACATGGCAAAAGAAAGATATTTGGCAAAGAACAGAAAATGCTTGCTTTACAAGGGATGGTAAAAGTAAAGAAACTAGACAGAGTTTAGTTGCCCTCATTCAACATGGAGTGAGCACTGGGGTGAGGGTCAGAGGAAACAGGAGCATGAATCTCAAAGAAGAAATGAAAATTAACAGGTTCTAATTATGCTGGATAGGAAATGAGGGCAACTCAAATAAGAAGTGGTCACTTGAGCTGTCTCTATTGTGAGTGTCTAAACTCTGAAAGAAAGAAGCATTACCTCAAAAGTTACTTTCAGAAAGGAGAGGTTATACATAGACAAATTTTTCTCTCTAACACAAGGTAATGTCTAATGCCAAACAGATTTTTACCCAATGTATTTGGATTTTGAACAACTAGCAGTGACTCACCAGAAACCTAACAGGACTAAAATCAAAAAGTCGTCTTCTGTCTTTTGTTCATCACTCAGAAACTACTCGAGTTGTGATAAAATGGAGCAGAAAAAGAGATCTGTAAAGATGGTTTTGAACTTTAACTTATGAATTTTGGACTTCAGACTTTCAACTCATTAAAAGGAGATCTGAGTTTGAAATTTGAGACTGTAAAATTGGATCTCGCCAAGTAATTTTTGGACTTTATCTTTTCTCCAAGAGTTTGACAATGTGATGAGATTTTGTATTTAAATTTGGGGCATGCCCAGTTTAGTATTAGAGTTGTTTTATGCATTTTAAATTAATATTTTCATTTACTCTCTCAGCATATGATCTGAGGCTGTAGACATGGCTAACTAGATAAAGTATTGTTAATAAAATAAATTGCTGCAAGAAAAATGATCAGATATTAATTGTTCAAAATGCTGCACAAGTATCTAAAATTAATGTAAGATTAAAAAGCTAAAGCAAAAAAAAAAAAGCAGTTTCTAACTTTGAACTTTATGTGTGATAGTGCCATTACCCCAGCAATAGGAACCTCAAATGGGAAACAACCTGACTGGCTGGTGACAAAGGTACATTGGCTTTTGCCAAGTGCTGCTTCAGTGTGGCCCCTGGACTTTCACCAGCCAGTCCTTCTCTTCATGTGTCTCTCAATCTTGGAAATCACCACTGCTCTCATAAATGAGAGAATCCCTTTGCTACTTTGCTCCTCTTGCAACAAGAAAGGACTCCAATTAGATGGGGACATCTAAGCACTGTGATTAGACAACATTCCGCTTAATAAGTTAAAAAAAAAACAAAACAGTTGCTATTCTGTCTGCCAAACTGTAATTAGTTGCTTCCATGGGTCACAGTCACAGATTTTAATATATGAGTTTGTTAGTAAAGAAAAGCATAATAGGTTAATATTCTTTCCCTTTTTTATTTCTCCACAGTCAGACTGTTTGGGGGCCAGCTATATTTCATTTTGAATCATGCCCAGGTGCATCTATAGCTAAAGGAGACCCTTGAGCAAAACATTTCCTCTTCCTTTTACCTAAAGTCCTTCCTCTGTTAGGGTCAACTTTCTGCATGAAGACTTTGTTGTTCATTTCGGATCCTCTGGCTGGAGTGACCACATGAGTTATTGTCAAACTGGGACACTGGACATGAAAGGGGGGCAGTGGATGTAAACCAAAATTTCCAGACAAACCTGGTCACCATATGTATGACATTTCCTCGATGACCTTGCTGTGTTTATGACTCACTTTATGAGCATCATACATTATTAATTATCCTTTCAAGTATAAGTTCTGAGTCCAGTTTTTCTGACTGAAAATAATCAAAACATCTTAAACTAGCTTAAGCCAAAACATAAAGGGGGAAAGGAGATTTATTTTAAGGCTGTAGACAATCCCACAGACTCAAAGAGCAGCAAGCACAGCAGATCTCATGAGATACTTGCAAAGCCAGGGACTGCAACAACATTGAGAACCCAGGATGTGCACTAATCTGTGGTCTGAACATTCTCATCTCCACTTCTCTCTGCTCACCTACTTGTCTTTTTCTTCTCTGAGACTATAAATAAATCACTTGTGGGACACTTTAGAGTACAAAACTGCTAGTCTTAGATAAGTGCCTCCTTTGGAGATGGTTCCATGAAGCCTGGCCTTGTGGTATCCAAACTCATTACTTGTTCATACATGGCTATGCAAGAGGATTGAGTTTTTATTACCCACCTAGTTCTTTTTAAATAGAGTTTCTTAATCTCATTTTCTCCCCAAGGGTACATTTGAAAATGTGTATTAGGGGAGAGATTTACTAGTATTTAATATGAGGAACAGGCAGCCATGCTACTCATTCTTCACTGCAAGGGACAGCCCTATACAATGAACTGCCAAAGCCCAACCCTAACTGTCCCCTTTCTCCTCTTCCCTATCCACCCTCTAAAAAATGCCAATAGTGTTCCCACTGAGAGATGCTAAAAGATAGTCTGCTGCCTGCTGGGTGTAAAATATGTAGTTCACTGAACTAAGGTGAAGCACAGGACTCTGTTATTCAGAATCTGTCAACAGGTTGTAATGTCAGGAAAGTACCTTCAGTGAACCTAGATGGGAAAATAAAAACTATAATAGAAGAGATTTTTGTTGTTGCAGTTATGTGCCCTTATACACCACCTAAATGTCACTAAGAAACATTTGTGGTGTGCCTACACTGAATGTGGACCACTGTAGCAAAATCTTGCATAATAGTGCTAGTGCTGAAATAGATGTCACCCACACACCCTCAGGACAATCTGGCCTTCTTCAGTGAGCAAACATTAAAATCTCCTGAATTAAGGTGAGTGTCCTATGTGTCCTGACAAGGCACCTAGTGTTAAAAATAGACTATTTTAGTTCCTAGGTTATTTCAATCAGTCTTATCAAAGCATTTTTAAATGTCAGAGGCTTCTATTACTTGGTTTTTATTGCTTCCCAATCTACTCTTTTCCACATTGATTTTAGAGGACATTCGGTCTGTAAACCACAAGGCTTTGAACACCAGAATCTAGACTGAATTGAACTGGCTTGGATAGGAAGTCTGAAATTACTTCCAATATAGGATTTTTTGCTTTTTATGTCATTGATTCTTGAACGGGGAGCTCCTAAGCTAGGGCCCTAATGGAAGCTTGGAGCCTCAGCAGCTAACCCCCATCTCCCCACCTCTAGGCACACTGCCAACCTTCCTCCTCTGTGATGCCTTGTGGCCCACCACATGGTTATGGGCGGAAACTTGGCTCTCTGCCCTGAGCTGATCCCTTGGAGATGTCTTCAAACTGCTTATATCTTGTATCAGGAGACAGAAAGAGGTTTACATTGATATCTTCCAAAGTTATATAATAGCTTTCCTGAATGACAGAGGAAAAAGAAATCCTGAGATGTAAAAATAAAACTCATCAGCATCATCCAACATCACAGAATAGCCTCTCTTTCCTTCTTCATTATTAATGAAGTCAGTAGAGAGTCTGAAGTTTCGATCCAGGAAGTACCAAGGGTAAATGTAAACCATCTCTGCCTATCAAGCTTAGGGTTGACACCTTCCACAGCAGGCTGCTCAGAGTGTGAGCATCTGGCCTGCAATCCAGGTGCAGGCTGGCTGTAGGTGTACGCAGTGACCCAGGGCCAGGTCTGATGTGGAAAAATGACAGTTCACTGGCACATCTTCCTAGGCAGACTTCAATTAAGAACCACAGACAGATGTGCACAGCCATAGAATTTTCTGGAATGTAATTATTAGTGTCTTCTTCCTTTCAACCAGATGAGCACTTTGGTTTTCCTAGAACACTGAATTAAACTCTTTATCTTTATCCCACGAACTTGTGTCATTTGGACAGCAATTGCAATCATTGCCATTACTCAGTTCATTGAATAATTGAGATCTTTTGGTCTGTTTTAAGTCATAATAGTTGAGAATAAGGAGCATAAGGAGTGTTCAAATTAATTTCAACTGAAATCATGTCTTGTTTTTAGCTTTTCATTATTTTTCTCTGAGTCAGACATCAGTACTTTTTTTTAAATTGCCTTAATTTAAAATGTCTAATATTAAATAAATGGTATGTGAAGTGTCAAGCCAATAAATGGAAATATGGTGATAACTGCTCAAGCAGCTTGTGATTTAGTAGTTAGAGCTAGAATTGAAGTTGACTACACAGATAAACTATAAACTCATATTTTATATGCACAAATCCAGTGTTCCAAACATGTCATACCTATTCAGAGATGATCCCTCCAGTCCCTTCTCAGTAGATCGTGTCTTCCCAGTTGTAAGGATGTTTTGGTTGATCCTTTCATATTTTCTTGCTTGAACCTTATCTTGACCAGCTGTCAGAGTGATGACTTGCTGATAATCTAGCTAAAGAATAGTTTTTCTCTGATTAAAGCTAGACGTTCTAAAGAGTTTTATTCACAAGCCTGGCATTTTTAGCACCAGTGATCTAACTTGCTCTGTATATAACCATCTTAGTCTTACTTTCAGAGCCAACCATGCAAATGCCATAAGTAGCTTCTCTTCTTTGATAGTATCTAAAATTGCCTAGCTAGATTATTTTGGGCCATGGCAGCACAATTTAGGGGATCATAATTTAAGTGATGTTATCTGTATTCCCATAGATCTTTATAAAAAACTGTCTTATGTATGTTATAAAAGGAACCATATCTAAAATATGATAAAAGAAAGGTATATTTGGAATAAGGCTTTTTGTTTTTAATCATACGCTCTTTCCTCTATGTCTTTGAAGTTACTGGTCTTCTAAGCTTGGGCCTAGTGGTATAACCAGTGACAGTTAGATCTGCATTACTCAGCCTTAAGGTTATGGTGGTCCAGCCACAGTCCTCTGAGCAAAGCCATAGTGTAGGTGGCCATACTGCATGGAACACCTGGAAGCCAGGCAGTGGAGCAAGGGTAGCTTTGGTACTGTGTCCGGAGGACTGCCCAGGAGCCCTATGTTGTAGCTCCAGCAACCTGGAGAGATCTGTTGCTACACCTGTTTCTATACTTTTAGAACTATTAGTCCAGACCATTTGGACGTAAAAGGTCTTTTATTCACTGGCTAGTTCACTTCAATATTAGCATCTTTCAGAAAGCCTTTCCTAGATAAATGAAGAAAGCTAGAGGTTATAGATGCTAGTACAAATCAGTGATTTAGAATAAGTTCTGCCTTGTCACTGAGAAAGGAACAACAAACTTCAGCAACTGAAGTGAGGATAAAAGAAAAATTGCAGGAAATAAAATACTTTGAATAGGAAGAACCATCAGCAAAACTAAATTATGAGCCCTAGTATATAACCCTTTACCACCACTCCATACTTTCAAGAACCTAGCTGCTTGGCCTTGCTTGTAAAATATGAACTCATACGAATGTTTTGGAGGAAGTCTCAGTTTCTTGGGTACAAACTCTTTCAGTTTTATGTTGAGTCTTCACAATGTTGAGGTGAGTTATGGGACTGGTGACACAGTGTGTTCATGACTAAGATCTTCTCTTTCATTGTCCCACCTACTCAACTCCCTCATCTCCCTGCCCCCAACCCAACTCCTCCTCACATCCAGCCCACTCCACTATCTCACAGTGGTAGGTTAGGACCATAGATGCTGAGCCTTTTAAATAATTTGAGGATTTACAAACTTGTGGCAGGATGTGTAGGAGTGAAATAGGCTTGACCTATGAGGTAAATTTGTCTTCTAAGTAAGTATGAAAAAAAAAATTAACTCGAGAAGATTTACCTTCTTGGGGCTTTAAAAGGTGTTAAAAGTATGACTTTTCAGTGATTCATTTATATCTCCTGCAGATGATATTAAATGCAATTAAAGGAGCATATTTGAGGGAGATGATGATCCACAGTTACAACCTAGCCTGGTAGATTCCTGCCTGCAGCTATAGCTAACACCAGTTTGAATCACTAGAGGCATGAAACCTCAGCCTGATATTAGGTGCTTTGTGTCAACCCTATGCTTGGGGTGGTACAAGGAGGTAGGGCCCTCAACCAAAAACTTCCAGAGGGTGGAGCCATCACCAGCCACCATAGCAGCTGTCCTGGGAGGGGATGGGACATCCTTCTTCCACCAAACTCTCTACTTGCCAATCCTCCCCTCCCCCTCCCCCACATCTGTTATAGTGCCTGGAATTCCAATATTAAAATTCATTTTTTAGTGTATTGAGGGATAAATAATTTTTAGGTTTCTTTGGCATGTAATATGGACCAAAATTATTACTGGTTAAGTATTTCCCCGCCAGACTTCTATGGGAAGACCTTTCTTTTACACTGCTCTTTGTTTTGATAATTAAAATGGTAAAGGGTCCAAAAGCAGAATTATGAAAGGCAGAGTCAAGATTATTTCATATATTAAAGGATAAATCTGAAAAACAAACAAAAAAAACACACAAAACACATTGAATTAAAAAGCTGGAGTTGGGGAGAGAAGAAAAGATAGAGCATGTGGGAATCAGCTGGGGAGAGAAATTCTTAGGATCAGTTTTTAGATATTTTGTTGTTTTTTGTTGATGCAAGACAGGGCAAATTTCCCTGAGTGGAGGGGAGACCCAGCCCTGTACCAAGAGAAGAGGGTTCTTTGGCAGCGAGTGTAGAGAGAATTCAACACACACGCCAAAGTTAGAGTCAAAAGGGAAGTTTATTAAAAAAGGGATGACACTCCACAGACAGAGCGTAGTCTCTTCTCAGAGGCAGAGAGTGAGAGGGACAGAGAGAGAGACACTGAGAGAGAGACAGAGTAAACACACTGAGAAGGACCCTGAGTGTCCAGGGAATTCAGTTTATATGTCATTCTTTAGTTCCTGTATAGTTTAAAAGAGTTTGTTAACCATTTCCTTTGATATGGACATATAGTAAGGAATGGAAACAGCACATTGTGGTCTCTGGTTATGGCTTTATTAGCATTTTAATTCTCTGGCCTCTTCCCTACATTACTGCTCCTTATCTGCCACCTTATTTAAGATTCCAGGAAAGATAGTATTTTTCAAGTGTTTTGATAGATTGTATTTCTTTTGATATACATTGATAAACATTAAGGATGGAGCAAAAACACCCTGATTTACTTTGCCTACATCTTAGCATAGATGGCAAGAGCCAGCCAAGTAAGAGCAAGGTTTTGCAGAGATGGGCTGAGGCAGGAAATGGGCTGAGAGTGCTAGAAGGGAATGTGTGTGGCAAGGCACCCCTGACACACTTTGCCTTTCCACAGTTCTGCCCTAGGCTAGCTCCATGAGCTCCTTGTTTTTGGCCTTCTGAATGCCCTTACTGCGTCAAAGGAGTACCCAGGCAGCTGCCACCAGGGAGTGGAGCCATGGCAGCTGAGAGACTGGGCAGAAGTCCAGCTGCTCAAGGCTGCCAACATTCTGTGCCTACCCACCCTCTCAGCCCACTAGCTTCTCATTAGGAAGTCAAGGGCAAAACTGAGCCCTTCCCAGCCCCCTCTACTTTCTCCCCAAACCCACCAATATCCCAAGGATGACTTTGTGGTATGGTCCCCAGACAGATGTGCATTGCCAGCTTCTCCTCTGAAGTCAGCCTTTGGCGGTCTGCTCCATGAAGCTCTTCTGAACTAAACGTATGAGGGACAGAGAGAGAAAACTTGGATAGAAAAAGTTGGCACTTAATGGCAAATCTGACTGCCTACAAAGAGATTTATAGCTAAGGAATTCACTGCCTCTGTGGTGCTTTTAGAAGACAGTTCCTGACTTGACTGAGGAAGAGAAACTTTGATGGAAAATGTCTGTCATTCATGTTCCTGGCAGATCTGAAAGTGTTTTTATGGCACAGATGTAGCTCTGATTGCTCACTCTACAAACGCAGACAGAACCTTTGTCAAAACACTGAATATCATGTGTGCCAATTGGCAGACAAATGTTGCATGGCTCAGCCAAAGAGCAAAGGTCAATTTCTGAGCACTAAAGAGGGGAGGACAAGTGCTCCTTCCAGCACCCTATCCCACCCTAGCAAATAGATCCTTTTCTGAAGGATCTAAGGGCACTGGGGAGGAAGTAAGCTAAATCTATTCCAAATGTTATGGGTTGAATCACGTACCCCGTAAAAGATGTGCTGAAGTCCTAACCCCAGTACCTCAGAATGTGATCGTATATTTGCATATATGCCTTTGCATACATAATTAAGATAAAGTTACATTGGAGTAGGTTGGGCTCTAAATCTAATATGACTAGTATCCTTATAAGAGGGGAGAATACTGTGTGAAGAGACAGACACACAGGGGGAAAGATGGCTGTGGGCTGGGCAGAGGCGACGCCTGGAGTGATGCATCTACAAACAAAGAAATGCTCAAAATTGCTGAGAACTACCAGAAGTTAGTAAGAGGTAAGGAAGGATTCTCTCCTAAAGCTCCCAGAGAGAGCATGGCCCTGCCTACTCCTCGATTCAGACTTCTAGACTCCGGAACTCAGAGAACAAATTTATGTTGGAAGCCACCCGGTTTGGGGTACTTTGTTATGGCAGCCCTGGGAAATGAGACACCAAACAATGTGTGCTTGATAATTGTCACCCTGAGCTGGTCAATGAGCAGAGAGGTAAACTAGTAGATATCCCCAGTGAACTTCTGACAGGAGCACCAGGTAAAGAGCATGTACTACAGAAAAATGCCTTTGTTGTTTTCCAGCTAAAGATGCTTCTTATTTATGGTCTTTGGGGCAGTTTGTAATCCCTTTTTTTCATATCAAACAGAACAAAAGTGTCAATGATAGTCACTTTGTTGAATAATTAATGTGCTAAGTCCTTGAGTCTTTGCCCTGTGATTTATACTTAGAGGATAGGAAAATAATCTTTCGGGGTAAAAACTCAATCATCTCTATTTGGTCTCAAAAGAAAAAGTCCTGATCATTCCAGAAGACAACAATCTAATCACCTGTTAGGCACTGGAAACTAGTCACATCATCCTAAACTTTAATTCCTCACTTCTGATTAAAGTTTGGGGTTGAATGGACATAATCTTAGCCTTTAGCCACAACAATAAATGACCAAGAAGACCTTGAGCTGTCTGTAAAGAAGGCTGAATTATCATCACTTTGAGGATTAAATGGAGGGGAAAATTGGCTAGAGAGGGTGACAGGGTGCAAAATGTATAATCTAGGCATGATAAAGCTACTACTTGAGCCAGGACAGGATGGTGAAGGTTAAGGGGACATGATAGCCTGCAGAGAAAGAAGCAACTTGAACATAAGGCGAAAAGAGAGTTTTAAAGACTGTAGCAAAATTCTGGATCTGGCAAGGGAATATTTAAGGGAATTTACCTTATTTCATCCAAAGATAAGATTTTTATTCAATCAATTTTAAAACATCTAGATTTCCAGAAATGTTCCAGGTATTTTATACAATTAAACATTATGTAAAATGGGACAATTAAGGATTAAAGAACAGAAAAGAGATTATATAAAAGAGACATAGGGATAGATATTACCAGACAACTGCATAACAGGAACTGCTGCAATTGAAAGCTAAGGCAAAAGAGAAATAATCTGCTTATCATTTTCACAACATATACACATTTATCTGAAGACAAACTTTTTCCTGAAAGTGAGCATGAATAATTTTATCTCATTACTTTATATTATTTGTATGAGAAAGGAGGGGTGTGTGTATGTGCATGTGTGATTTCTTCAAAACTCACTGGGCTAAAATGAGTTTCAGCTTAAAGTTTGCAAATAAATTATCTAATTTTGTGATTATTTATTCTTAAGAAATACAAGATATGTGATAAGGAGCCAGAGAAAACACACATGATTTTATATGCAAATATATTTTCCCTTACCTACTACTGTGAAGTCTTAGAGCCAGAGACTACTATGCATAGTAATTGAAAGACAATCAGTTCAATGGTTTTACACAATAAGAAACAAAGAGGATACCTTTAATCTTCCAGGAGTGTAATTATCCCATGAAAATCCCAGCTAGTATAGATGTCTTCTTGCTATTATTAGATTTCTTTGAGTTTAGGATGTAAGTATATGCTGAAAGTCATTCACTGAAAATTACTGGTTTCTCTATCAGTGTGTTTAAAATCTGAGCTCTGTGGTGATTAATTTGGTCCTTGAGCTAGGTGAAATTTCATTTTGGCTCTTCCTTAGTGCAAAGCTTGATTCTGAATGAACTGGCATATGGCCCCTAATTCTACTTTCATGTGCATTTCCAGAAAACAGCAGGACTGTTCTCTCTGACAGCTAAGGGTTCTCTAAGTTCAAGACTTTGTTTTACTGACTGTTTTTTTAACTTTGACAGTTTTAAAGGTTCTTAGTGCTATTACTTTTTTAACAATAGAACCAATGTTAGGATGTGAATGCTACTCAGTTACCTGTCACAAGAAAGCCTTCTCATCATGTCACTTGATTTTTTGTTTCTCCTCCCCCACCCCCATGCCCAGAATCAACTGTTTTGACAATGGACAGAATGATTGACATGTAAGTATAAAAGAATTAACAAAATTAAAGATGAGAAAGATGAGCAGTGTTAATGTTCTCCCTCAGTCTTCATAAATACACTTATTGGCTAGAAATATAATGAACTTCTGCATCAACCAAATTACCAACTAAAAAATAATATGGGGAAAGACTTATTACAATATTTAGTGGATGATGTTAGCATTTGTTGCATACCTCTATAAGTCAGGCATTGCAGACACTTTATGTACTTTACCTATAGTACCCTAAGTAACTCTGCTAGGTAACTACTGTTACATTAATTTAACCAGAAGAAAAGAGAGGCTTTGAAAAATTAAGCACTTGCCCAAATCTGTACACCTACAATTACTAAAGCAAGAATATGAGCCTGCATTTGCATTGTTTCTAAACTATTCTTTCTATTCTGCCATGGATATTGACAATTGCCGGCTACATACAGAATAAATGACTTTTATAATGTATACATACATATATATGTATATATGTCAATAGGTTAATGATATTCACTGTAGCCACTTCAGAATTAACTAGAGCATAATCATTTTTGAGGCCTTCATTCTCCTTTGCACAGGTCAAAAGAGATTTGCTAAACAAGTCAGTGTTTTCCTGTAAAGCGGTCTTTCCAAGAAAACTGATGAGCCTATTTCTTTCTCTTTCTTTCATCCTCAGCACATGGCACCTTCAAAGTTAACTCCCACTGTTCATCCTGTTTGTCCCTGGTTAAAATGAGAATTTGGATAGATCACCAACCCACAGACTACCCTTAGAAAACCCTGCTTCTTGATCTTCCATGCAACTGACTGCACACTCAAGCAACTGAAATTTCTCAGTGATCATCTCGGTAACCAGAAGTGAAACCAGCAGCCAAGCTGACTGATAACATCAAAAGCCAACTCTGCTTCTTTTTGGTAGTTTTGTGAAACTATTGGGGAAATCGCCCTCTAGTCCTGGAGTACTTTTCAACTCACCTGCATGTGTTCTCACTCCTCTCACTGCTCCTTGAAAATACTCACATTACTGTAACCTCTGCCATCGTTCTTTCTGTCCCTCTTTCATCCTTGTTTTTTTTTTATTCTTTCTTTTCTTCGTTTCTTCTTTCCTGTTTTAATGAATCTCAGGTGCAGAGGACTTATTAATCATAGGTCTCCATTTATAATATAGTTTATGATCCACTAACATTATTAATCCCTACAAGAACTCTTTATTATTTTGTATAAATGTCATTTTTCTCATGTCATCCTGATTCTCACTCCTTCTTTCTCAAGCCCCCAACCTAAGGTGTCTGATTTGTGTTACTTGCATATGTATATGTTTGTAGCAGGCACTGCTCCCTGTCCTCTTCACATACTAAAAGAAATTATACTTGGGTGCTAGCCATGAATACACCACTTAATGTTGGCCAATGGAGATTAGCAAAAGTAATGTATCAACTTCTAGATTGACATGTAAGTAGCAGTGTACTAGTTCTTTCTTTTTTACCTTCCCAGTGGCAGATTGTGATTGTGTGGTAGGAGATCAAGCAGCCACATAGAAGCCATGTAAGTCATGAGTTGAGGGTGGCAAAAATTGATAAAAGAATCAGCTTTGGGACCCTAATGTTTTGAATCACAATACCCCCCTGGATTGCCTACTTGAGTTTTTAAAAGAGAAGAAAAAAAAGATACAGAAATCTCTTATTATTTTGACTGCTTCCATTATAGACATTGACCCAATTTTCTGCATAAATATAGCATTGTTGCAAAATATATAGGGACATTTATTATGTCTTCATGTGTTTCAAATTTAAATGGTATTGTTCTGTTTCTTAGGTTTTTCACTGAGCCCTATTTTAAAGAAATCTATCCTTGCTGCAATGAGCACATCTAGTTCTTGCTTCTAAGAGCTGCAGAGACCGCTGTGTACCTCTATCATATATTCCTATACATTCCCCTACTGCAACTTAGATTGCTTCCAACTTCCCACTACCACAAACACCACCATGATGATATCTTTATGAAAGTTTAAAATAATTTTTTCTTGGGTATATGTAGAAGAAAACACTTGCTAGTCATAGAGTAGTCTGACGTTGCATTATAAAGTTCTGCCAAATCACTTTGCAGAATGGCTATACCAGTCTGTACCTCCATTAGCAATGTCTGGGGCCTCCTACTCCTCTACATCCTGGCCTACACCTTGTGTCATTTTATTTTTTAATTTTTGCCTAACTCAAGTGACACATTTTTATTTGAAGTTCTGTGATTATTAGTTTTTGTGTAATGGTTCATACACTTGTTAGCCATTTGGGCTTTCCCTTTTGTGACTGCCTCTTCATACCCTTTCCCCAGTTCCTAGTATACTCTTGATATTAATTCATGCTGGTTTTAGTCACTTTTATTCATGATCTTTCAAGGCAAATATCCTTAGTATTATTCATTGAGACATTGTAGCCATTTGATATCAGTTTCCTCATTGGTCTGCAGCCTGTATCTAATTCCTACAGGAGTGTGTACCTCCACCCCAAGCCCAGTTATGCCCCTGACTTTGCAATGTCACTGAGCTGCATATTATCCTCGGTTTCCACCAACTCCACTCGTAAACCAATTCTCCCCTCATTCCTTTCTCTCTACATTTTAGCCCCCCAAATTTGAATGTAGCTATCAAATGGTGACCCTCTTCCTTTCCTATAGCCTCTTTTACTTTCTCTACAGTTAGGAGCAGAGGGAAACAGAAGGAGCAGAAGGATGTGGTTGGGATTATGCAGCCAGAGGCTAACACGCAAACTTCATTTCTTGGAAATGAAAACTTGGACGGAAATTTAGAAATTTTTCTGATTCTAAAATGTCTGACTCTCTGGAGTACATGCGGAAATTTAGAAAGCTTCTTTTAAAAATCAAGAGGTTTCCACTGGCTTTAACTCTTATTGCCAGCTTAGTTTTTACTGACTTCACCAGAAAGCCACTCTCCCTCTGGATTTGCCTTCACCTTAGCAAACCTGCTGCCACTTACATCAGGAGGTCATGAGAGCTGTTGAAACTGCAATTTTCCTTTACATAGTCCAGAGAGACTGTCAACCCACAAAAACTTTCATGCAGCTAAAGAAAAAAATCTCTTAAAAGAGCTCCATCCATTAACAAACCAGGTAGGGAATAAAGTTGATTTCATTCTTGGAATAGAAAGATAAAAAGATGTATAACTTCTGGAGGCTCTTGGGGTTGACCAGAGGCCTTTATGATATAATAGTCTCTTAGCTGTCACTTCCGGCCTTAATCATGATTCACTGCTAAACTATTCAGTCTGGTATTCAGTACTTTCAGTGTCTTGACATTTTATTCTTCTACTATTTCTGCTTAGGAAAACACCAACCAGGAATTAACCCAGCCATCCTCTTTCTCTGTTTCCATAGAGAAACAGTTCTGCTGAGCATCTCTGGCAAAGGCCATACCATGGTGCGGTTTGAGGCTCTTGACAAATTCATGTCTCCAACCTCAGCTGAAATCTAAATGAATACCTCCATCAGTGTCACTTGTTTCAGTGGCCTCACCATCCACCCAGTTATCTAATCAGAAACCAGGCAGTCATCCTGACCCTCTCTTCACCCCATCCCCAGCCTTCAGCCAGCCATAAATTTCTATTATTTCTTCTTCCTTAACATCTCTCAGCTCTTTTCTCTTTTATCCATCTCTGCTAGGTCTATATCTCTCACCTGGATTACTATAAAAACTTTCTTTTTCCTGCCTGCTCTATATTATGCATTGAACCTGATACAGCTTTCAAAAACCTTTTGATAGCTATTGAATAACTTTAGGACAATAGCTCAACCTTTAAGCATAGCAGAAACAAGACTTTCAAACTTGGTGTCAGTTCTACTTGTCCAGCTTCATTGCTTACCATTTACTCCCATGCAAACTTATTCAATCAATATGAATTACTGATTGTCTCCTCCCTAAACCAGGCTTTCTAGTTCTTCTTGGCATTTGCACATGCTGTTTCTTTTTAAATTGCTACTACACCTTTCATCTGCTTCTTCTATTTAAGCTTCAAAGTAGAGCTCAGACATCCTCTCCTCCTGAAACACTTCCTTGAATTACCTGTCCCCAGAATGCAGCAAAGTTGGGTAACCATCCTTTGGTTCTCCTACCAGCCTCTTTCAAGGCACTTAGCACACTGCATTATAATTGCTTATCGGGCATCCCCCTCTACTAGAGAGTTTCTCTGCTGCTTCTTGTATCTGCAATCCCAGTGTCTAGCACAGTGACTAGCACTCAATAAAAGTTTGTGAAATGAATAAACAAATAAGCAGAGTAAGAATTCATGTCCACATCAGCAGACGTGGCCAAGGGTACTTACAGGAGCCTAAGGACTAGTCCAGTAGCTTACTTAAGAAAAACATGATGAAAATCTGTCAGTTATGGGCTCCTCCATAAATCCTTGCCAGTCCCCAAAGAATGTAGTAATTGGCCAAATGTTTAGCAGAACAAATGCTCACACCAACCCCATGTGTACACTGTCCCTATTTTAAAACAGGATGTCCATCATTTTGCATGATAAGGCAAGGTGAACTTAATATAAAGATATGAAAATGGTCAACTAACCCAGCCTAGAAATCCCTAGGAAAGTGGGCCTTTTATGAATGCAGAAACACATTCTGCAGGAGAAAGAATGTCAGGAAACATGTCAGTCAGGGCTACACACTTGATTGCAGTCTAACTGTAGCTACATACAGAATGTGGAGGGTGTTAGTGTGGAGGGAAGTAGACATACTGGGGAAAGGAGATAGGTTTTCATAAGAGCAAAGACCTTGTTTGTTCACCTCAGTATCTGCAGCCACTAGTGTAAGGCTGAGTATATCGTAAGCACTCAATACAAATTTGATGAATTATGAAATAAATTCTTGATTGATAATATAGCAAAGTATTAACACTGATTGGCTCTGGGTGTGGTACTCCAAATCATTTTTTTCCCTGCCTTGTTATGCTTCACGGTTCTATCAAATTTTCCACATGAGCGTACATTCCTTTTATAATTCCTCTTATCATCATAGTGTTTCATGAAAACAAAAGGAAATGATTGTATAATGTGGTCATATGGCAGCGGAGGTGGTTGGAATAGTGATACTAGTGTAGAATAAAGGTTCTGCCCACTCATTATTTCTTTATGCCTCCATCCGTGGCCAAGGGGTATACCTTATACAAAGCTGTAGAACCCAAAATGTCATCTGTAACCCACTCCCCTTTCCCTCTCTCCCTGCATTTGTCTTTCACTTACAGTGAAGAACTGTGTGGACTGCATGTGAAGAAGGTAAAGAGTCAGGAAAATGATAGGGGTTTTCCATGCATTTTAAAAATTGTGTGGAAATCTGTTCTTTCAAACCAAATGAAAAGCTATTTAAAAAGCAAGCCCTATTGTTAATGGTGCATTGGGGCAGAACTTAGGAAATTCCTAGTATGTACAAATGAAGTACTCCTATGAGTTCCTAAGCAGCCTGAGACACCCTCTACCCCCGGTCCAGTGCACTGTCACTAAACTAGATTTAAAAGCCATGGAGTTATGATGATAACACTGCTCTCCAGCTCCCCAAGCCTCACCCCCAAAATAACAGTATCACCAAATACTTCACAAAATCTCCAATGAGGAAATAATTCGCGAGGATTATGTATAATAAGCAGAGCAAATGAAGCCACAAATCAAAGGATATGAGTAACAGAGAAAAATAAATGCTTTCAGCTGTTGTTTGAGAGGAACTGGAGCTGAGAGAGGAAGGGGAAGAGAGAGAGAAGGAGCAGGGAGAGGGAGGGAGAGAGACTGCATAACAAAATCTCAAGGGAATTTACCAGCTACATAAACTGTTGGCAAATGGTCAGTCTACACTTAGGTGCAAGTTCAAAGTCATTTCAACCCATTAGGATCGATTGATTGTTCAGTTTTGCCTTCTAAGAAGCCAACAATAATGCCATTAATTTCCAAAGTGAAATCTCATTTAAGATGGAAAGGAGAATCCTTCTGCTTACACATATCTGTTGCTTTCCCCAGATGTAACATGCTTGCCCAGCTATTCAAGAAACCCAGTTCATTTGCAACTTACAGTTCTCCATTGCTGTAACTTATTGCTCATGGCTTCTAAGTATGGTTGTTTATAAATTTCCTAACAGTTAAATTTGGAAGACATCTGCTTCCATCTAATTCTATTCCAAAATTATTTAATTTACTCACATCTTTGACCATGAACAAATCTACACCCCATTCCCCATTGTTGTTCTTCTTGGTTTTTGCCCAGATTTATCGTCCATAAAATACTATTTCATTATCCAACTGACATGGGATTCCAGGGTATGGATGTCCTCCTTGTTCTTTCTTTCTCATCTATCTGGCCACATCTTTAGTATTTTGACACAAAAGATGCCCAAGAAATATTGTAGGTTGATTAAAATGTTTCTTTATATTGAGTCTTGTCTTATAAACTTTTGGTGTCTTCCCTTTAATTCTTTACTTTCTCTCATTACAGCAAATCCTAAATATTACAGAATTCACATGGTTTCAATTATGAACTCTTATGAACGCAAATGGCACATCAGCTTGTCCATCCTTGAATTCTGGTCTCTATGCAGTGCCTCCAAACTCCAGAGGCACTTTCTCTGAGTGTTCTTTCAGCAAGAAAAGCTAATATGCAAAACCTTTCTGTAGTCCCCATTAGGCATAACTCTCATGTATTGTAGTTTTCATCTCTAAAGTTTGACTGGAAAGAATGTAGAGGTGTTCACAATATTGAATTACATTCCTGATTATGTACCTGATGTTGTCACATTGCTTGCATCCATAACTACCCAAGCATTGACCTCACAGATGCCAGAAATAATGTTAAAGTGAGCTTTCTGAAAGTTGAAGCAGAATAGCAGATTATGGCCAAATATTGAGTTAAAACCAAGGTCTGATGAATTTCTAATTATAGCCTTTTCTCTATCCAGAATGTAGGCATGAATCCATGGGACTGAGAAAGGCAGAATCTAGCAACAGAAGATACCATGTTATGTTTGGAAGTATTTTTCCTTTTGATTGAGGCTTAATTACTAAATCATGCCAGTCTCCATCTTTTTAAGGTGCTTGTAAGTCTTCATGAAAAGGTTGCTTATAGGCCCACACCTTTGGACCAGCATATACATCTCTGAGTGTGTTTAAATAAATCTCTGTTAGCCCTCTGTGACACATATATACCCACTAATATTGATTTTTGAGTGCCTGCTGCATAAGAGCTATATATTATATATGTTAAGTGGTTTTAAATATACATACATATATATTAACTATATATATATACATATTTCTAATTTTCATAATTCTATGGGTAATTTCCACTTAAATGTGGGGATTGAATATGAATATTATATTTCTCAACAAAAATGAAGTAAAAGGATTTTTTTCTAAAGGCATAAGCCCAAAAGGACAGAGAATGAGAGAAGAGATAACACAACAGCATTGTAGAAGCTGAATGCAGATGGGTAAATGGTAATAGGCTTAAGAGAAAAATTAGCAAAAGCATAAGCCCAGAGTAGGAGCAGCCCATCAATAAGCTGATTTACTCTGTAGAATCCCAGAAAGGCTCAGAAACTAGAGAATTCAGAGACCTATGAATGTGGGAATGTTCTTTCAGAATATACAAAAATTGGTTGAAAATGAGATAGAGGATTTTTAAAACTTCAAGAAAATAAAAAGAAAAGGAAAAATAGGTAGTAATACAAAAGTTAAGGAACAGACTCATAGAACCAGACAATAGTTTAGTGGTTATCAGAGGGAAGGGGAAAGGGGAGGTAGAAAAGGGTAAAGGGGGTCAAACATATGGTGATGAAAGGTTTGACTTTGGGTGGTGAACACACAATGCAATGTACATATGATGTATTATTGAATTATTTACTTGAAACCAATATAATTTTATTAATGAATGTCACCCTAATAAGTTAAAAAAAAGTTAAGGATCAGAAAGATAGTAGTCTGCAAAGATCTGAAAGAAAGTAATTTCCAACCCAGAATTCTCTACTTAATTATCATACAAATAGCAGAGTAAAATAAAGGCATTTTATATTCAAGTCATAAAATTTACCTCCTATGCACCTGCTCTCAGAAACTACTAGTGCCATGAGCTACACTAAAAAAGCACAATAAGAGATAAGTCAAGATGACTAAAACCATTAGGATCCAGGAAACAGGAGATCCATTACACCAGAGGGGAAGGGACTCACCAGGAGGATGCAGAACAAACATACAAAGCAGTCAAGAGCTAAAAGCCATATAAGCCTACAAAATGACCATCCCAGACAGATCAGGAAGGTAAGACAGTGAAATCCAGTGCTCCCTAATATGTTCAACCAAAATGAGAATTACACTTCAGTGGCGAACATGGGATGAATAGTGATAAAGATGTTGAAAACTAAGGTAATAAAAATGGAAGTAATTATTATCTCAAGAAAAGCTACATAAAAATAGAAATGTAATTATCACAAACTACATGTATTAGATATAAATAATTTTTATGTAATTATAATGTAAACTTTAATAATATAATCAAAAAAAAGATACAATTCTAGTAGAAGACTTTAAGAAAGCATGTGAGGTTGAAATCTGAGTGTCAAACCTCATTTATGATGGTAAAACTCAGAAAGTTATATCTAAAATCAGAAAGCAAGAAATAGTAGCATAAACTAGTTGTTTATAAATATGGTAGTAAATGCAGGAACAAAAATTAAAAAGAGACCTAGGCTCTCAAGGAATAAGATTCAGGGTGTAGAGTGGTAGGATAAAGAATTTCCTTTTGTTGGTTGTTATGGGCTAAACTGTATATTCCCCGAATTTATATGTTGAAGCCCTAACCCCAATACCTATTGTGACTATATTTGTAGATAGGGCCTTTAAAGAGGTAATCAAGTTGAAATGAGTTAATATGAGTAGACCTAATCCAATCTGACTGGTGTCCTTATAAGAAGAGATTTGGACACACAGACACCAGGGGTGCACACGCAGAGGGAAGACCATGTGAGGACACAAGGAGAAGGAGACCATCTGCAAACCAAGAAGAGAGGCTTCAGGAGAAATCAAACCTGTGGACACATTGGTCTTGGACTTTCAGTCATCAGAACTCTAAGAAAATAAATTTCTGTTGTTTAAGCCACCTAGTCTGTGATATTTTGTTCTGGTATCTTGAGCAGACTAATAATACATGACAAGGAGTCATGTTAATTTTGACTTTAAACAATGTACCTGTACTACTACTACACATTTAAAAAAATAGTTAATAAATAAAATAACCACATGAAGTAGCTGTTATAAGAAAGAAAACTAAAGTTTAGAATAGCTAAAGTTCATGCCCAGGGTGATTCATCTGAAGCCAGATGTGTCTCACTCAGGACCCTGTATTTCCCAGCTTCTCTTGAAGTCCGAAAGGCATCACAAAGGTCAACTGTTGGCATTGCCTTTGTCTTTTCACATACATAACCTGGCGTACTGTGTCTTTAATCTACTTTTAGAGCCAAGCTCTGGACGTGACAGGTTCTCAAAAGCCAGATAATGATAACTGTTTTTATGTGTCAACTTAGCAGGGCTAATGAATGTCTAAATACTGCTAAGGTATGTCTGAATGTGTCTGTCACGGTGTTCCTGAAAGAGATTAGTATATGAATCAGCAGAATGAGTAAAAAAGATTGCCCTCACCCATGTGGTTGGGCATCACTCAATCCATTGAGGGCCTGCATAGATCCGAAAGGTGAAGGAAAGGTGAATTTGCTCTCTTTGCTTGAGATAGGACAACCATCTTACCTGCCCTTAGGCATCAGTGCTTCTGGTTCTTGAGCCTTCAAATTTGAACTGGGACTTACACCATTGGATCCCCTGGTTTTCAGACCCTCAGACTGCGATGCTGGCTTCTTTGGCTTGCCAGCTTGCAGATGGCAGATCATGGGATTTCTTGGTCTCCATAAGTGCCAATTTCTATAATAAATCTCCTCTTTCTTCTATCTATCTATCTATCTATCTATCTATCTATCTATCTATCTACCTATCTATCTATATCTATATCTATATCTATATCTATCTATCTATATATCAATCATTATCTAGCTATCATCTATTATCTGTCATCTATCTGTCTGCCTATTCATCCATCTATCCTATTTGTTTTGTTTCTCTGGAGAACCCTAACTAATACATTCGAATATCATTTCTTTGCTTCAGGCTATCTGAAACATCACTGCTTGGCTCTTTTCTTAAACACTGGTCTACTTTATAACCCTAAAACTATCAAGGGCTTCCTATTATGTTTCTCATTTAGATCTACCTTTGGATTAATTTTTATTTCTCTTTAGAAACCATTTTCAAGTCATGCAAGTAAAATAAATTAGCAAGGTGGGGTTTGGTGAGAGACTTAGGTTTCTCTAGCCATCTGAGATATGGAGTTTGTTCTAAATCCATGCTTCACAAAATTTTTTTGTGTATGATGTAAAGCAAAATGTATACTGTACCTGGCAACTATGCACATACACACATGAATGCAAATGCACACACATAAATGAAACTAATTTTCAGAAAATTAAACTTACTCTTATGTGTGATACACAGCAATATTTTTTATTCTACTTTAGTTCTTTTTATTTTTAGTGCTCACTGAAACCATCTTTTACCTTTACAATCCATTAATGGATCATTGGCTGCAGCTTGAAAAATATTGTCTAAAGTTTGCTGTGAGATTAACAATTTATTTGCTCTCATAACACTGTGAAGGATATAGAGCAGATTCTAATACCCTAATTCTCATATTTAAAATATTTTTAAAAGTTAGGATTCAGAGACCAATTAACATGCCTAAGGTCATTCAGCTAACCTGGGGCCAAAGACCCACTCTTTCCACTGTGCCAGGTGCCTCCACCCCCACCTCCAGCCCAGAAGCACTGGGAGTTTGTTAGAAGCGATAGTGGGTGTGTTAAAATTATTTTAGGAGCAAGTAACAGAAAGTGCAATTAAAATGGCTTAAATTATAAGAACTAGTCATTATCTTACATAATTAGTTTACAAATAGAGTTGATTATTTCAGTGGCTCAATAACATCTTCAAAGACTGACGTTTTATCTTCTACTCTGCCATCTTCAGTATTTGTGTCTTAGTTTCTTTCATATTCTCAAGAAAATAGTCCAACTATGACAACCTGTGGAACAATTTCCAAAGTTCAGAAGAGGCAATGTTCCTTCCTTTTTTCTTAGTAAGAGGGAGGGAGAGTTTCTTAAAAATGTCCTTTGTTTCATCCAGAATTACAACCCTGTAAGCCTGCCCTAACCTAATCACCTGCAAGGGTAGAGAAATTGACAAAAAAAGGCTCAGAATCATAACTGTGTAGTTGTGGTCAAGTGGTTAAGGTGATGGACTAGAAAAAAGGCTCAGAATCAGCCTGTGGGACTGAGGAGAGGCTGAATCTCCCCCGACATTACTGAATTCACAAGACCAAAGCAAATTTCAACTTCAATTTATCAGGAAGCAGCTGGAGGGATGGTAATAACCAAGTAGGCAGCTGAATATCTTTCACATTGGGTGTTGATATAATTTCCCAGGAGGTGAAGGTTGCCACATCTCTCTTACTCTTCTCTTATTCTGTTTCTAGTTAGAATGCCTGATTTCTTCAACTCTACTTAGCTTCTATACTCTCCTTCATCTGCCTTTGGCCCTTGTCTTAATTCCTGTTTATCCAATCTCTAATCCATTCTAGGCTAATTTACGCACTCCCCATTTATTCTTCATCATTGACTTCATTCATTCATTTAAGCAATTACTCAGTTGTCATTCTTTTCCTATTTAATAAATACCTGCTATATGTCAGACACTGAACTAAGCCATGGGAAAAGAAAGATGAATAATGCCTATAAAGGCATTATTTAAAACACAATGCATGTGCCCATATATTCTCAAATTTGGCATCTGCTGCTCAGAATGTACAGGGTGGCATGTAGCTCAGTGTCTCTAGAAAACAGAGCTAGAGGCAGGGTCCAAAATGATAGTAGTTTATTTGAGAGGTGCAAACCTTTACGCAGTGAAATGAGAAAAAAAATTAAGGCAAAAAAGAAGCAAGTAAAGTAGGCAAAGGAAAAGAATAGGAATGATGAGAAGCAATGTGTTGTGATGTTTCCACACTGGCTACTGCCTCACAAGGAACAGCCAAGGCCCCTGGAGGTGGATGGTTGGGCTTTCACTGGATGGAAACACAGGCAGTCCTCAGAGTAGTCCAGGGAGAGAGAAAAATTAACCTGGTCAGAGTTAATCCCATGGGTTAAAGTAAACCCCGTTAAGTGCTGGGTTGTGTTGTTTGGTCCCTTTGGTGACCCCTTGTGATGTCAGATACCAAGCCCTATGTGTCGTGGTTTCACCCAATTACAAAAGCAGAGGGACACTTGACTCTGTGACCAAGAGCATCCCAGTGGCAGTTGAAGACTGTGAAGGCTCACACTGTCTCTGATAATTACACTAATGGTCTTGTGGGGAGAATATAGATGGGATTTTCTGTTGTTCTGTCCTTTGAATAACATTTTAATCTTTATACCCTTTAGCCCATGCCAATGTGTGATGCGTGATATTGTGATTTATAATAAGAAATATATATTTGGTTTTCTTCCCAGTTTCTGATAGAGAGCTCCTAAAACCCTTGGAATGTCCTAGGTGATAACAGTTATAAAGGTGTCTGATAATAGGTGACTGGAAAGCACCTATGGATGAGAGCTGGTTGCCAGGGAAACCAACCATGTAATTAGAGGGTTGAAACATTTAGTCCCCACCCCCTTGACCTCTGGAGATAAATGGGAGAGGGGCTGGTGGTTGAATCAATTAGCCAAGGTCAATGATTTAGTCAATAATTCCTCTGAAAAGAGCCTCCATTAAAACCCCAAAAGAATGGAATTTGAAGAGATTTCTGTTTGGTGAACTTGCAGAGATTGGGGGAGAATGTTGTAGCTAGAGAGGGCATCAAAGCTTCTGCCTTTTCCCCACACTTTGTCCTATATTTCTCTTTTATATAGCTGTTCCTGAGTTATGTTGTTTTTAAAATAAACCAGCAATCTAGTGAGTAAAATCTTTCAGTTCTGTGATCTACTCTAGCAAATTAATCAAACCCAAGGAGGGGGTGTCACTGAAAACTCCAAAAAAAAGCCCATAGGTCAGTAGCCCAGTAGCCCAATGGGCTTGCCATTGTCATTTGAAGAGTGTGTGTGGGTAGGGAGCAATCTTGTAGGACTGAGACCTTAACCTGTGGAATATGATATCTCAAGATAAATCCTGATACTAATAAAATTAAATTGAATTTTAGGACACCCAGCTGGTGTCAGAGAATTGCTTGTTGGTGTGGCAAACCCTCCGCTCCGCCCCACATACACAATGTTGATACTGGATCCCAAACCCATATGATGCCAATGAATTCCATTAAGGTAACAGTCAATTCTAGGTTTTCTCTGCTGCTTAAGGGAGCCAGTAGCTGGCTTCATCATTCCTTTCCTGCTAGATGAAAATTGTCCAAATGTGTGATTCTGTTCCTCAGTTGCTATAAGCCCTCATCGGTTCACCTGTTACAACTCCTACAGTAACATGCATCCCTTTGATTAAATGCAATCAATTAGAAAGAGGGTTGAGATTATTACTTTTGCTTTTTTGCTAAGCCAAACAAAGAAAAAAGAACTCCATGAGCTTTTAAATGGTGTTTTCTCAAACTTCATGGCACATAAAAGTAACAAGAGGACTTCTTAAAAGAGATTCTAAGGCCCACCCCCAGAGATTCTTATTCCAGAGACCTAAGTTGGGGCTTAATAATTTGCATTTCTACCACAATACTAGTTGATTCTGATATCAGTTCCAGGGCTATATTTTGAGAAGTGCTGGTGTTAGAGGGGAAAGAATAGTTAAATATTAATATCCTGATTTAAATCTTTAGTCAACAGGCCAAAAGGACTACATTGCCTTAAAAAAAAATAACAACAACAAAAAACTAACTTACAATCTAGTGAGAGAGACAAAAAGTAAAAAGAAGAATGACGCTGTATTAGAAGGAAAAAAAGCCACTATAGAAGTATGTACAGAACAGTGTAGAAATAAATTTCTGGGCCCAATATGGAGCTCCTGTCCTAGGTGCCAGGTCAGCAAACTGAAACTCAGATAACTTAGGTCTCTGTAAATGTTCTGCTTGACCAGAAATGCAGCATATTTAGTCAGTCAATCCCCAAATACCAAGCCAACCAAGTCTGGGTCTTCTCACTCCCAAACAAGGTTGACTGTGTGATTATAGATACCCAGGTGTTTTCTATTTGTCTCATTCTGTTTCTTATTCTTTATCCTATGGAAGCTCTTGTTTTCTGCTTCTTTGACACATCTAAAGGAAACTGTCCACTTCATGAAGTGTTAAATAAAGTTTGTATCATCTTCATTGTCATTATCCTTTTCTCTTTTTTTACCTGTTTTTTGCAATAAGGTACACTATAAAACACCACAAAATCCCCAACCCAGTGGCACATTTGCCTAAGGTATTAATTTGGCTTCATGAGATCCAAGATGTAGCTAAAGTTTCAGAGAATTGCATGTACCAATTAAAGCATACCTGCTTATTTTAGGTCTAAGAAACAAGGTTCTTCCTAAATCTTACTAAGACAACCTAGAATTGCAATGGCCTAGAGTTATTATGGAGAACATTCCAATTAAACATGCACTTGAAAGCAAGGGTTCTCATTTAACAAAAGATGAAATACCTATTTTAATCGGAATACATAAGCCTCCAAAAGTCTTCAAAATTCCATAATAGCTTTACTGGAAGATTCATTGCAAAAGGCTACTAAAAAATTTAACACAAGTAGTACCTAAAACAGAAGACAGTAAGACTGACTTGTCTTCTATTACTTCTATCTTCCTTTATCTGAGTACACACTAATCCTCAATCTCAATTGTCTTTCCACTCTGAAAAGACCACAAGACTGTAAATAAAGATCACTAAGTTAATTATCTGGCAGCTGCAAGAGCTCTAAAGTCAGAAATCTAAAACACCTGGGCCTTCCCCAATGTGCCCTCCTAGGCATCTATCATCAAAACATTGGCCCAGAAATCCGCATGTCATTCGCTCCCAACTGGGACACTGGAAAAAACATTGCCCTCAAGGGTTTTGTCAAATCCTTCCACATCAACTCAAAGGCCTCCTACCTTCAAAGGAGGAACTCTCCCAAGGTTGATGAGACTCCTAAGGATTCTCCATTAAACAATTATCAGTTATTCCCTTAAACTGCCAAGAGGAAACTAAAATTAAAATTAATGGAAAGCCCTGCCACATTCTGGTCCATACCTGGGCTACACTCCCTACTTTACATCCCACTCTGGAGCCTGCAGATGTGATTGTAGGAAAACTAGCAAAAGCCGAAGAGTCAGAATTCTTACCAGAGTCAGCTGTCCTGGATGTCTGTAGTGCCGGTTGAGAGAGGAAGGTAAAATTTCAAGTGGCCCCTTCCTTTGTTAATCTTGACTCACTGGTTGTCGATCTAAACAACGACTGCTTTCTGGCACAACATGTTGCCTTCAGTGGAAACACCTTTTCTGTTTGTATCTTCCACCCATAAATTTAGTGTCTTTTCCATCTTAGCTAAGCATTTATCATCCACTATGGTCATAACTTGTGCAGTTTGAGGTGCGACAGTAAAACAAATACAAATTTCTTTTTCCTTCATCACAATTTCACAGATAGATTTGTTCTTACCACAGATCTTAGCAACCTCAGCATACAATTATTTTCTTTCCTTATTAAGCCAAGAAGTTTCACCTTTTTACTCACTTTATGGCTTTGTGACCATTATTAAGTAAAATAAAGGTTACTTGAACACAAGCATTGTGATAGCTCAACGGGCAATCTGATAACCTCGACAGCTACTAGGTGGGGAGCTTTACAAGGTAGAGCGTTACAGGGGATTCACGTCCTGAGACTCACGAGACTTCATCACACTACTCAGAATGGCATGCAATTTAAAATTGATCAATTGTTTAATTCTGGAATTTTCCATTTAATATCTTCAGTCTGCAGTTGACCACAGATAAACTGCAGAAAGCAAAATCACAAATAAGGGGGCTACTACTACATTCTTATTCTAGTATTTAAGGTTTGGGGATTATCTGTATTAATAGTTTGCTGATTTATTTACTCTCCTTACCATGACAACTGAACTTTTGTTATTCAGAAAAACAAAAAAAAAGAAAAAAGAAAAAAAAATTTGTGAGGACTAGGCAGAGTTTTTAACAATATGGTCAAAGACTCTTAAACTCATCTTTATCCTGGATCTTAGCAAGGTCAAAATCAAATAAGACAAAAAAAGACCAGAATATTTTTATGGCATTGACTTTAAAACCTCTTTGAGACACTAAAATGTTTTATCAGATTAAATCATATCCAATATGAATTTGATGACTATATATTCAACAAATTTTAAGCACTGAGTACTAGGCACAGTTTTAAGTGTGAGAAGTACACCAGTGAGCACTTCGCTCTCATGGAGCCATGTTCTGGTGAGAGTGATAGACAAGATATATATATGTCAATTTGTGATAAGCATTATACAGAAAATAAAACAGGATAAGAAATAATCAGTGATGGAGCAGGAGAGCTTTTTTTCCTTTTCTCCAGAAGCCTCAAGCTCATTTGTACCTTAGGACTTTTGCAAATGAAGTTTCCCATTTGGATCCCTTTCTTCTCCCTTTTGCTTGGTTACCTCTCATTATTCTTCAGAGCTCAAGCCCTAATCACTTCCTGTAGGAAGCCTTCTCTGGCCCTCCAGAAGATGGCAAGTTCAGGCTTCCGCTTAGTCACAGGTTCTTCGTTGTACAGAGTGCACTGATGGCACGTGTATGAACTTGTTTAATGCCTTTGTTCCCTCCAGACTGTAAGCTCACGAAAGCAGAAGCTATGTCTTCTTCACTGCTGAATCTTTAGAACCTTGTACTTTGCAGAGTAGGTACCCAACAAATAAATGTTGAATGTCTGAGTTTCAGTATACCAGAATATTCAATTAAACAGAAGTACCCTTCTTAAGCCTGTTTACAAAATACTGATTAATCTTGTAGCCCATTTAAATAATTTTGGCAATTTTTACCATAGCAAGATTAATTTGTAATGAAAGATAAATTTGTTTTATTTGATTATAGATATCATTATTAGGTAATGATGTCACTATCATTTCATTTCACTTTAACAATCTTCATTACTCTTGGAAACTTGTGCTGACTGAACTACAATTTAAAAGAAGTAATTTTTATTTGTAAAAGACTGAGTCATAAATAAGCAGAATCAACCCATGCTTTTATTTTCATTGCATATAAAAATTTCATATGAAGGTATTGATGTACAGTACTATCCCCATGGGCTGTAAGAGAGGCTAAGAAACCACTAAAAGTATCATCATTTGTAATGCTCACACACAATTTACCACTCTGAAAACATTATCTAAAGAAATAAAATTAAAAACTAAAATCAATAAGGATGTTTTTATAATTATAGTGTCCCCTTTGTACTGTTTAAAACAAAAGTAATCAAATTCCTTTGGGCCAGGGCTGCTAAAATCTACAGTTTGTGTCGAAAAAATAAAACAAAATAATAGGAGGCTCATTTTTTCTAGAAAAAGAATCTCTCTTTCCACTTAATCATGTTTTCTGAGGGCTGGGCAACAGTGAAAGGTTTCCACAGCATTCACTGGGAATTTCTCATAGCTTTTGGGAGCTAGCCATTGAGAAATTTTAAAATTCTATTGCAATATAAATTTTAAAATTCTGTAGCAATATAAGTTTTGCAGTAACAAATTCTAGAGAACGGCGACTCCTTTATGCTATGTGAATTGGCATCATATAAAACTGTGTCTACATATGGACTTAACATACAAAAAATGTTTTGATTGATCTTAGTTGAAGAAAAAATCCAGGATTAAAAAATGACCTTTTTCACATTATATATTCTCTTAACATGACAGGAGGTTGATGAATAAGAGACTAACCAACACATGTGACCTATGGCTCTAGTTTCAAATCAAAGTCATTTGCCTATGTGCTCTAGAAGCCAAAAAGACTCTTTATAATCACTGGACAGGACTACATTTTTCCAGTGGGGTTGGAAGTAGAAAATAACTCAAGTAGCTCTTGATGAACAGATGGGGAAAATGATCATCATATATGCACTGCTGCTACATGGCAAGAAGTATTTAATAGCTTGTATTTCAAAAAGGTCTCAGAATCTTCCAGAGGTTGTCTGTTTTTTTTTTTTAATCCAGCTATTGCCAGAAAACCAATCAATCTGAAGCTCAGATGTAAAATGCCCAGCCCTAGCCCCACCATTACCTTACTTTCAAATGCAGCAAAACAGAAGAAAATATTGGTTAAAGTTAAGGCACAGCCCTGGGACCAAAGACCTGCAGCTATGTTTTTTAAATTTATATATCTTTATGTATTTTATAGTTTTCTTGAATCTTCCATAAACAAGCTCTAAGGTGACAAGACTATATTACAGAAGAAAAGAAAATGTACAAGGAGTATGTATACACACCATTCATTCTCTCACCAAGAGTTTCCAAATATATCAACACCATCCCATCGTGGGGTGATGTTTTAATAAGAACTGATAATTTACAATTAACATTACAGTATGTACATTACAATAAATACATGGTTGTAAACAGACAAACAAGACTGTATTACAGGTAAGGTCATTTGGTGAGAAAAAAATGCATGGCACAAAAAATAAATAATGCATTCAAAAATTATCATAAAGCTTTCTGTGAAATCCATTTCATTCAAGTTTTCTTCCTTATCTGCAATTTGTTCTATCTACATTATTTTTTTGTGAATTTTAAGTGACATAAAATAAAATTAAAACAGCATTTTTATGTTTAGTAACTTGCAAGCTGAAATGTATTAGTTTTATGCAAACTTGGACATTTTTTTCCTCATACAGTACCCAGATATTGCATTTTCTTATGGCATTTTAGGAAATGTAAAGTCACTTGTAAAAGGATGTTTTAAAGCAGTGTATAATTCTGAAGCACACTTGGGCAAGAGAGAAGGAGAGAAAGGTGAAAGACGGGAGAGGATAAACAGATTGTACAGTGCATTAGTCCCTGTCTCTTGCATATTACGCATTTTCTACAATTTGATTGTCCATTGGTGGGTATCTTTACAACATGTGAACCATCCAAAACCAACAGATTGAAAAAAAAGCCTCTCTTTTAGTGCAGTTATAAACCCTTTCAGGTCTGGATTTGTTTGTGACATATTGCTGCTTAAAATTTTTTTTTTGTCATTATTAAGATTCTAGGCACTCTGTGAGGGAAATACCAAGTATTAGGGAAAAGTGGGAATGATAATATTTTGGAAAGGAATAAACCTTAATTGCCTTTTCTTCTAGGCCTCTATTAGGGATAAATAAAATTAAAACAGAAACGAGATTCCAAGTGTTCTTGTGAAACCGCTTGCCCATACATAGAACTATATTTGAAAGATAGTTATCTTTCTCTGACTTTTACAGGTGAGGAAGATGGAAATCTGGTAATTAATTAGTTAATTCCTATTCTGCTCTGTGCAAAAGATCAGAGCTACATCACTTTCCTATCAAAGGTTCTAAGCATCAGTGGATATCAGGGCATTAAAATAGAAATTATCTTTAGCTTGGGTCATTTCTCTGGCTGATGATTTAGTTACTAGTCCCCAGGGAGCTCCCTGTGACATCCTAAATATAACTCTTTTTCAGGGTTACACTTTTTCTTAGCTATTTATTTTCCAATTGGTCAGATACCCCTTTTAGTTTTTATGTCAATTCTTGGATATCAATATGAAAAATGATTATTTGGGCTCCAAACTCTTCATAGAGGAGGTAAACAATTTATTAAGAGCTGAAATGGGAAGAAAGTCCAAACTAAATAAATGCCCCCAAAATGCCAACTAAAGGTAAATACTAGGAATTAATCTCTAAAATTATAATATAGTTCTCAGTGCTAAATCAAACCAAGATGATTTCTATTTTTTTCTCCATACACCTAATATTTTTGGATGGCATTGTATTACCAAACCTCTGGTGCCAGTGGCATCGTCAACTTCTTCTCAGTGTATTTATTTAAAGTTCTCTTCTATAAAACATGCTTATGAACCCATGATAACTGATAAAGCAATTCCTGTATGTCTCACCTTAAGGAAGGGTAGTTGCTACACTTGAAATCACTTCTCAAGAATATTCCTCATATAGTTCATAATCCATGGGGAAATCATAAAAACCAATGAGAATCAGCTGTACTGGTATTGGTTAATATATTCTAATATTGTTAAAAATGCCTAACTAGCTGTTAATTTTTTTCTGTAAATCAAGAGTAAAAGCTAGTCATTATATATGACCTTGCTGTAGAAATGAATGCTAACTCTAACCTGATTACCTGTTTCTTTTCATCAATCAAAATGGTGATGATATATTTGACAAGACCCTATCTAGTGAATGTGGACAGAGGTTCAAACACACGCTAAATAATAAAGCAGCACAAGGGAAAAAGTTTTCTTACTATAACTGACCATGGAAATAATAAAAATGAGCATGACACATGTGAGTTATTACAAAGACATGCACTTGTGAAATGAGGGTCTATTGACATAGCAAAAAGTTATCAGAAGACACTAAGTAGGAAAATATCTAAAAAAGACTGACCATTTTAGCTACTGGGTATTTATATATCTCTCACTTGCTTCAGACAACACCAGCTGATTGTTGAATGTCCATGAGGCTTAAGACACATTAGACAGAATGCACATAAAAGTTATTACTGAACAAATATTCACTTTGCACACTATGAAGAAAAATGTCAGTGGAGAGCAACTTTGCTTTTCTGAAAAGAGTGAAACAAAATGCAAGGTAAACGAAGACCTACAAAAAGAGTTTCCTGCAACATAAAATTAGTTTTTGTTTTAAAATATGGAAGTCATTGGTATATAAAACAATGAATCACTACAAATCAGTTAATTGCTGTGAACTATAAGGTGCAAGTAAAATTCGTAAATTAGATTTATCCAGTGTAGCACAGATTTGTACTGAAAACTTGCAAGTTACTCCTTAGAAAAAAAACCAGTGGCAGATGAAGTTCTGAACATAGTTTTTTAAATATAATACCTCGATACATTTAATAATAAAAGTAAGCTCTACAAAAAATCTGTTTTACATATCATACAAAATGTAGAGACCAGTGTAGCTCACTGAACCACACTATTCAGTCATGTATCAGGAAGACTTGAAATTAGAAAATTATGCAATTTCTGTGGCTCATCTTCCTCCTGGTAACAGATTCATGCTGTTTCTTGTTCCTGACCCATTTGTTGTTTCATCCATTAGTTCACTCTGTCTGTATAATGCTTTCTTTCTGCTGAAAATATTGCAAACAACTGAAATGAAAGAAACCCCAAATCATACCAACTTTTGGGCTGCCTTGATGAGCCACACTTTCTTGAAAACACTTTGGAGTTGACTTTCTCTGCTTTGTCAGCTCCACTAAGCTGAAATCTTGTTAAAATGCTGTTCGTGAAGATGTCCCCCTTGTTCTGATGACATGGAGGTGAAAAAACTGGTTACAATATTCCTGAGCGCCAGACTGAGTAGTCAAGGTCAGTTTTGTTCACAAACGTCCTGGCAGATGACAGTGAGGTGTGACCATGGTTGTGGCATGTGACATGCACTTTGGAAACAATTTTTCTACTTAAAAAAAAAAAAGGCGTGAAAGTCTTTTGCACTGTTACGTGTCAGGAGAACAATCATCTACTACACAGGCTTCGGGCTGGCTTTCCTCTTCTTCCCCTACTGCCTCTTCTTCGACCTGGTCATCAAGTGGAATCTCAGTAGACTCTGAGTCTTGAGTACAAAGAGTCTTCGAGTCGCTGCAGCTAGTGTCTTCTTCCGCCTGACTTCCACTATCTTTTTCGGTGTCTGACTCACCATCTTCTTCTAAAGTTAATTCAAACTGAAACTTCTCGGTTTGACCCTGTCGGCCTTCCTCCTGGTCATCAGGTGCTGGGGAGGGGCTCTGAGGAATTGTGCTCTGGTACCATTCACGATTGTCCTCCAAAGTGTCCAAAATGTCCTGGGCATCAGGATGTACAAGGTCTGCCCATGTCTCCCAGAGAGGATGAACAATATAGTCTATAAAGCCCACCTAGTTAAAAAAAAAAATCCAATGTGAGTATAGGAGTTGAAACAAAGAAATCATAATAAAGGTTTACTAGAGTCTGCATTATCTAATTTATATCTATATCTATACCTATCTATCTATCTATCATCTATCTCTCTCTATATATTTTTAACATAAAACATAAAAATATGACATGATACACAAATATAACATTGAACAGAAGACAACTAACCTTAGCTTTGTAAAATAGTCACTATTTTAGGCAACAGACCATATAAAAGTATTGTTACTTAGCTTGTGAAAATTAGCCTCCAGGACTCTTAGCTGAAAAGCATGTTTGCAACATAAAAACTCTACAGTTGTTTACATGGTAGGGCTTGGCTTGAGACTTGGATTTTTATTTTAGAATAGCCAATTTATAGGTGAATCCAGATAACTGAAATAATGGCATACTCCATATAAACTCATATAACTGAATTCAAGTATGAAGTCAGATAAATATTTCTATGCCAATGAATATACTATGTGAATACAGTCATAATGAATGAATATAATGTTATAAGAATACATAAATAACTTTAAAAATATGAATCATGAGTTTTTGGCTTATAAACACTAATGTGAAATCGAGAATGAAAAAATAAAACACTATGTGATATGGATAAGAAGTGATCAAATGTTTAAGTTGTAGTTTTGTTCTCTCTGAAAGCTTTATGCTTAGTGCATCACCTGTGATTTTTCCACAGATGCATTGTGCTTGTCACACATGGGGCTTATCTCCATGCCCCGCTCCCTCTCGCGGTCTCCTTGGCGGAAGAACTCCTCCATTATGCGGTCTGTCCACTGGCGGTACAGCTGGAGAGGCTTTGTTGGGTTGCTCAGGTCTGCACAATGCACCATATTCTGGAGGACCTAAAACAGACAAATGCTTTCTCTATTTAGCACCTGCTTTTTTTTTTTTTTTTTTTTTTAACTAGAAATTCACATTGCATGACTGTGACACTTAAAAATACATGTAGTGTAAGATTCGTTCCAAACAGCTCAACCATGATGTGTCTATGTGTGGTTCACACTTGTATAAATAGTCCCAAATTATGCCACCTCTATTGCATCTAAATATCAAGAAAAACTGTTTATGTGAACAGTTAAATTCAGAGCTACTTAAGAAGCTGGTTTTGATGGATGTTAGGGTTTTTTTGTTTGTTTGTTTTAACACATATGCAAATGGAAATACCAATAGGATTTTGTCTGGTTAATTCTCAAGGTTAAGAATCTGGATCAAAATCTTGCTTATAATTACTAAAATAATAAGGTAGGAGAAAGGAGACATCTTACGAAAGCCACACACACAGACACATGTGAAAATTCAAATAATGCTTTACCTGAATCCTATCAGAATAATTATCAAGAAGAAGAACTCCAGAACTTGTCACTTTCTTAGTTTCAACCATAGTTTTCAAATCAGCCAGTAGATTCATGTGTTTTGACATGTCTGTTGCAAGTACCTTAAAGACAGAATATCTTTTTAAGTAAAAAAGTCCAGAGGAGAAAAGTTAGAATTTGCAAATTAAAATATTAGGCAGAATGTGAGGAAAAAAAATAAAAATAAAACACTGTGTCATCTAATAACAGTACATGGAAATTCTTTACTACTTCTTGGGGCAGTCTTTTCCTTTTTGCTGTCAAGTTTTCTGAAAGCTCAGATATACATGTGCATTATGCAGAAATGTTAGGCACTGGGAACCACTTCCATGGTGAAAAGAAGGGATGGCATCTCCACGGATAAGATATCACGTATTTTTTCCATTCCTTGGACTAAAAAGTGGTTACTAGACCATGATAAAATGATTCAAGGTTGCTCACAGAATTCTTTAGAAGTAGAATATTATGGGTAATTTTCTGCTTATCCAAAACAGATAATTCTTTTCTTTCTATAATCAAAGCTTAACAGAATAACTATTTGATAGTGAGGGATTTTCCTATGTCTCATAACTCTGTGAATAATATGCATAGAGAACATATTAAAGGCATGGGTGCTTCTTAATGTCACTGTCTATCGATGGGGATTTTTTTCCTCCCACTTTTTGAATGAAAAAAGTCCATTCGAGCTACGGCCAGTACCTTTGCTCTTGTTAGTCATCTTCCTCTGCCCTCACCATATCAAAGGAGTTCAGAAAATAAAACTAGAATGATGAGGTTAAGCTGTCATTATTTTCAACTTCAAACTGTTAGAAGAAAACCTGTTACAGAACATCACTGATAGCAGCAGGGGCAGCTTCTCAAACATAAAAGGCAGCATTAGATTTTAGAATACACTGCTCCTTTTACCTGATTTTTATTCTTATTTAAAAAAAATTTACATCACAGTTCTCTTTTTTTGCTTTCATCAGCTACTTACAATGTCAATGACCATTTTCCTTAATGACTGTCTTTGCTTTTTGGTCAAATTCTGAAAAATGTCACAGTTTTCTTCCTGAAGCAACTTAAAGCCCACGGCCAAATGATGGTTCTCCAAGACAGAAGAATCGTTGTACATCAAGGCAAGTTCAGAGTCTGGAAAGAAAGACAAGAGACAAGAAGATTGGCAAAGCTATTTATTCCATGTTTATCTTACTCTTCATACTCTGAGATACTTTCGGCTTAGGATACAATTTCCCCTAAACATCTCTGCAGTTCTTACCATTCCATGACAACACCTAGGAGAGAATGTACTTGTTAATACAACACTGGAGAAGGAACGGGGATCTTGGAAGTAAATTCCAATGCTACTGACATGTGGCAAGGCAGTTTGCCCTGTGGGCCTCAGCTTTCTCTTTTTCAACATGAAAGAAGAATTGGACCAGGTGATCCTTAATCTCCCTTCCAGATCTGGGTAGCTCCATAAACTCAGCAATATTAACATTATTCTTAACATTTACAACATGTCCAGAGCATAAGGTATTATATTCCTGAAAACCGTGCACCACCTACCCAGCATTTTATATAATGTAAGGATCATGTGACGTAGAATTGTTTGTACTCAGAGAGGGTACAAGGGCAATTTGGAACACACAAATAATATTAAATTTGCTCATGCCACTCTTACTTATTTCTGTCCACAGTAGAGCTTTGAAAGTTGAAGCTTTATTCATTTTTCCATTTCCTCTTCCAAGTATTGTGCAGTCATTATATATATATGTATATATATCTTGCCCTTCCCATCTGCACAACAGGGCTTCGCATAGCAATGAATGTCAGGCTGCCTGCATAACTCCACAATGAAGATTCTGCTGCTCTCTTACAACTGCCTAGGTAGGACCTGTGTATTTTAGGCAGTGAGAGATCCTGCCTCCTTACCAGTTCTTGTAAATAGCAGACTCTGATCTATATGATAGTCATTAAAAAAAAAAAATCGACTGGTGCTTTAATCTGTTTCCATTTAAGTCATTATAAAGACTAAAAGTGCATGTGTTTTATTTTTTTACTGACGAATGCACAGAAAATATATTTGATGATATATATTCTTTTCTAAGACAGAAATATCCAGTGTAACTCAATGACTATTTTAAAGGAGCTAGGGAGAAGAAGAAAGGTTCAAGACATATTTCCACTGTGAAATCCTATGATTTTTATCAGTACTATAGAAATAGGAATTTACACATCTAAAGTTTTGCTCCCAAACTACAGGAACAGAGATGTCTATAGTACCCAGGCAGTGGGTATGTATGGTATTACTGTCTTTTTAAATTTATTTCTTGATAAAGCAATAGTGTTCATTTTTTAGAAAGTCAGTATCTGGTCAAGGTGACTTTTAAATAGTCTATAATAGCCTCTGACTATGAACACTTACCTGTAGATGGTTAAATAAATAGAAATAAAACATTTTAAACTACAAAGTATGTTAGCACACAATATTATTGTTTCTATAGCAGAATCATATTAAATTACATATAATGAAAAGAAAGCATAATGTTTTCTGATTGGAGAAATAATGCCTAATTAATCAAATTAGGGTTCTTCTAAGGGAGCAAATATGCATGTAATAAGGGAAATCAACAGAAGAACTGACTCAGGCTTACAAACACTGAATTAGTTTACATGGCATGTGAAGAAAGACAAAAGAAATTGAGGCTACTGAGCCTGCAGAAGAAAAGACGAGGAGCTGTGGCCTGAAGGAAGAGGTATGTGGTATGAACACTACTGACAAAAAATCTGAATTTACTCAACCTCAGGATGGCCTTCCATGTGGAGGACTGTCTAGGAGCCCTGGCCAAGCCTGCCTAGAAAAGCACTTAGCTCCTGACATTCAGGAGGTGTCCAGACTGTCCAGAGAGGCCCTGAAAATGGCTCCCTGTTGGACAGGTAGGCCACTACTGCCTCTCCAATATCTGGGGCTGTTATGAAAAGGTGGTGGTGATTGCTGATTTTTAAATGAATGAATGTTAGCATTTTAGCAACCCTGAAGGTAGTCATTCAATTTTATACTCTTCTTTATGACTAAAGGCATATGGTCTCATCTAAACGGAGGTAAGATTCTGCAGTTCCTGAGTAGATTTTCTCCAAAGGTGGCAATCCTGTACTTTTATGCGGACTTCTTGAAGGTTCTGGAATAATGGGAAAGTTCCCTTCAAACTTTGCTAGAAGGTAAAGTAGCACAGAGGAGGAGAGAAACTAGTCTATAAAACATTTGTGTTGATACCCCCTCATCTTCCAACACACAGTATGAGTCTCCTCTTCCATGAAGCCTTCCTTGATTACCACAGGTAGAATTGCTCAGTTTCTCCTGTAAATTCCTATATACTTTGTATTACACATTTGTCATTTATCACATTTCAACTTATTTGTCATTATATCTGTACAAGTCTTAATAGTCTCTCCCAAAGACCTCCCAAGTCACTAAGAGTCTTAAGGCCTTACAGAAAAATAAAAGTTAGTAGTTTAATGTGCTTGGTTATCTGGTTTCTCCTAAGCACTTCTGAAGAAAACATTTTTCTCTGAAGTGAGAAAACGAAGTGGCACATTTAATTTAATACCTAGGTGCCAACAACAAAGAATTAAAACTGCCTGACTCACTCCCTCAGTTCATTCATTCCCTGACCTAGATGTGCATTACTTTTCTCCATCATTAGTGCCATTTGATGTCACACATTCACATGTTATAGTCTGTCTTTTCCAGCACAAGTCAAGCTCTTCTGAGCCAGAGTTTTGTCTTGTGTATTCATGTATTCCCAGTGCCTGGAACAATGTCTGGCATAGAGTATGCTCTCAATAATTTTTGTGAAAATAATGATCCCTTTATTCTCTATATAATCCACAAATACAGCTATGGAAAGGTTATTTTAATATGAAACTAGAAAAGGAAAAAAGTGTGTGTACTGGTAGCTAGATCTGGCTCTGCATTAATGCAATGAAATGCCTCTGCTCTTGGAATCAAAAATCATATGCTTTAAACATATGACTCATTTGAGTAAATCTTTCTCCCCCAAACTTAAGTATCTTTGCTGTAAACAAAAATTACTAATTTTCCAAGTAAAATTTAATGGTACATAGATTCTGTACTTTTGACTCTGCTTTATTTTTTCAGAAAATAATGCTTTCAAGTTAAATGCATTTTTTAAATGATAAATACCATCCAGCATGCTATATTCAAAACTTTATGATGCTATTTATATTTTATGTATTTATTTGCATTTATTGTCCTCCCCAAAAGACTTCTATAGCTTTCCATCTGGAATTTTAACTTCCTTAAATCTTATTCAGATTACTCATATCCCTAATTCACTTATAAAAGTTTAACCAACTCTGCCAGGTAGAAATGATCTGTTTTCAAAATCTTCAGAATGTTTATAATGGGTAAATGTATCATTAGTATCAAATCATTTGGTGTCTAAAACTAACACAAGTGGAACAATTAACAGAATCTACCATAAAACCTAAGAAGCAGAGTTATATCTGGATTCAGAATCAGCCAGGTGAGCTCTACTACCTCTGTACCAAAGCAAGCCATGCAACCTCATGATGCCTCTTCAGCTTCCTTAAAACAGGACAGGTGACCCCCCCAAACATGGGTTTATAAATTTGATAATTAGAGTCTTTAGAATTTCTTATTACAAAAGCCCAGATTCATTCAACCTTTGGCTTCTGACAAGTTAGCAGCACCAGCTTCAGAGTAAGAGCTACGAGTATGCTAATCTGAGCGGTGGAAGTTCAATCAATACATGAAAGAAACAGAAAACATAAACTTAATGTCTATAAAAAAAAGAGTTTACAGCAAACTAAAATTTTGATAAAGTATTCCACTAAGCTATTTATTATTTAGAAGGACTCTGGTATAGCACATTGTGAAGTTAAAACTTATTCGTGTTACTGGTCACTGAGCCTCTTCTACATCCTAAAATAAAATGCTTGCTGGAGTGATGCTTAGTCAAAAGCTAACTAAGGTAGTAATTCTCATAATGCCCTGGGTCTCTGATCAACCCTGAGATACTTTTAGGTACCAGGTGATGATGCTGACTCATTTTCTCAGGAATACCGCAGCCTCATCATACCACACCTTCAACAAAACATTAGCAATCCAAAGCTGCTCTGGGAACGCAACATTACTGAATAACAAAATATTCCAGAAGCAGGATTAGTTATCCTTCCACCTAGGGCAGGTCATTGGCAAAATGACCTTAAACAGACACTCTTGGCCACTGTCATTGTACTTATAATCCCCTGAATTGCTCCATTATCTTTCTCAGTAGGTCTGCAACTTAGGAGAACATCAGATTTATGTATGGACTAAGCTTAAATTCTAGATTCCACACATACCCTGATGCTCACCAGAGTCCCCCAGCGACAACCTAAGCCCCTTTGCCCTTTTAGGGTCCACAAGAAATAATAATAGAAATAGCCCTTATTTTTTTCTTAAAAAAATTATCAGACAACTTCAATATAATCCTGAGACAGTTTTTATTTTTTCTCCAATTTATTCTTTAATGTTATAATAAGAGAATGTACAGCATTATATATAATATGAAGCAAATAAAACATACCAGTCTGCATTTTGGTTTTATTAATTTAAAGAAAAAAAAATGCATCCCTTTCTTAAAGGCAAAAAATAGAACAAAATTTTCATGGATTTGTTAAAAATGTATAAAATGAAGGTAGTTATAAGGTAGTTTGAACATGAAATGTTATCCTGTACTATCTTGGATAAATAAGTTCATAACCAAACTTCTAAAATGTACTTGGCTAAGTACCTACTTTAGGAAATCCATGACTTTTCAAATCCTCCTATATATGAGTCACTGAAGTGCATTTTGTTATAGAGTAGCTCAGAGACTATTAAAAAATGTAAAAATAGATCTAAATATTCTAAAGATCTGAGTTAAATTTCTCAAAGCAAGGCTACATTTAAATTCTCCTTTTAAATCTGGCTTCAGCAAAGTAAGGTAAATGAATAGTGAATACAGAGAGACTACTTACTAGAGCAAGATTGCGATACAGCATGAGAGGCTATTCTCTACACTCATGACAAAAAAAAAAAAGACATGTTTTTAACAGATAAGAAAAGGAATTTAACAATTTAATAACTTTTCTTTTTTGTATATAAAAGTAAATTTATAACATTAATCTACTATGGTGGGAGGTAATTAAATAATAGGACATTTAAATAATTTGCAAGCTAACATCAAGTACCAAAGAAATAGAATTTCTTTGAAATAAAACCTCACAAAGGCACAGCTCAAGCACTACCCACATAGTTCCTACAGAGGTGTTTGTGCAGCGATGTGTCAGAGATGCCCCATATTAAACAGTCTCTATAGTCACTCTTTATATTTCCAAATTCAGCAATGACTTCTTATTTGGTGAAATGTCACTCACCAGTGAGAAAAAAATTAATAGTTAAAAAGGTAAAGTTAAAAAAGAAGTTACTGGTGTCTTCATTAAGGATTTTAAATAGGAAAGAATAGGGTTGGTTATGGTGGTGGAGGGGGCAATAGTTACAGCTTCTGAAGAGGATTAAATGAAAGTCTACATAAAGTGAGGAAGGTTTAACATTAATTCTGATAATTTTTTTTTTAATTTAAAATGTAGAAACAGTATAACTACCTAAATCTTTGGGCAAATTTTCACTTTGATTATCCTTGCCTACTAAGATGGATGTATATTTTTTTCTACAGAAGTACTCAAACGCATGTTTTTCAAACATTATATGCTTCATGTGATATAATGATAATTTTCAGAACTAAGTTACATTAACACAAACTCATTAAATGAACATTTACAAATTTCAAAAGAATGTTATGGCCCTGAGGTTATAAAGACCCTCATTCTAAAATGTAGAGAGAAAAAATACGTTCTGCAAAAATAAATTAACTCCACTTACTTGTATTGATCAGAAACTGATTTGACACACCAGGATGATCTACATCATGTATTGCACTGGCAAAAATTGCTGCAAGAATTTCCAAATCTGTAAACACAGCCTGAAAAATCATACAATATAGATAACATCACTATTCTATACCAACACAAATTACAAATATAAACAAACGGAAAATTACTTCCTAGAATTTGATGGAAAACAAAATGAGGCTTCAAAATATATCATCAAATTGTGTCAGAAAGAGAGTCTTCTAGATAATGAGTTACTCATGAATTTTCTAAGTGTAAGCTTGGAAAAAAAATGATTTTACCTAATTTCATTATAACTAATGCTTAAATCTTTTCTATTGGTTTTATTTTTTAAATGTTACAAAAGGAATATCTAAAGTTATTTTTTTAAAAAATAATAAACAATGATTTCCTTTTCTTTTATTCAAAACAAGGTTTTTCATTTTCAGCAGAATTGACATTTTGGGCCAGATAATCTTTGTTATGGAAAGCTGTTCTGCGCATTGTAGGATTTTTAGCAGAATCCCTGGCCTTTACTCTTGAAATGTCAGTAGCATGTACCTCGCCCCAGTTGTGACAGCTAAAATTGTCTCCACGTATTGCCAAATGTCCTTGGGGAGCGGGGAAAGAAAAGGAAGGAATAACTTCCAGATGAAAAACACTCACTCAAATGATGAGGTATTAACACAATTTTATAATGAAAACATTCTCAACTATAAAATATATTAACAAAAAAAAAATCTTTGTCTAAATGATTAAAAAAATCAAATTGCTTTAATAAATGTTTAATGGAACAACTTAGGATTTGTTAAAATTAGTGCTTCTTTCTAATAAAGTCTATGAAAAATATCAATGCATTGCTTATATTTTATAAAATCATCCTTTGAACTATAAATATAAAAACTATCAGCCTCAATTTAAAAAAAAAAAAAACAAGCAAATTGAATCCCTAAATAATTGATCAAGTTTCACAGTGGTATATTTACCACTACTTCCCTTTTCTTTATAACTCGACATACTTCTAATAAAGCCAGTTATTTTCTGCATTGTATACCCTTTAATATAAAAGTTTGAGAACTTTATGAGTGGAAAGTTAGTGTTCTCAAAGAACACTAGAAACAGTTTTACCTCCAAAGCAGGTGTAGATAACAGCACATGTGTCGACTGGACAACATCTGCAGCATGAATATTGTTGTGATAGGCCACGTCAGCATGATAATGATCTTCCAGGGTCATAAGGTATGTAATTAAAGTGTCTACTGGAATTTTAAATGTTTTTAATAAATCTCGTTCCTGTTGGAAAATAAATCCTTTTAATAGTTTATCCTTACATAAAAAGATTTTTCATTGACTGTGCTAACAAATAAAAAATAAAATCACCCCAGAGTTGCCCTCAGAAATGGAACCAGCACCCTTATGATGTCTACTGATAAAAATGGAAACCCTTGGGAAGATTCAGACACTTCAGGGATAAAACCAGATCACATAGGCAGTCTCAGTCCAGCACCACTGACTGAAACTCAACATACTCTCTAGGGCTGGAATCTGCCGTTCCAGATAGTCCCAGGCTATCTACAGCCTCAATTTCTCATTTAAATCCTAATCCTGAGCTGGGACAAAAGCTCAATAAGAGTGAGAAACCAATATATGGAGAAGAGAGCAGTACACAAAACAGTGAAGAAATTACATCCTAAGATTAGTTAAGAGAAAGGCTTTTTCATTTTTTAAAGTTAGCATTCCATTCTCTGTGTGAGTCAGGGTCATGTGGATGATTTTTTAACTATTTTAGTGAATCAATTAAATTTTCCTATTATAATTTTTTCTTAAATGAAAAAAATAACAAAACTGGTTTATTTGTATTTTGCCCACACTTCAACCTTTCTATACTCTTATTTTTCCATTCGTAAAAACAAATAAGAGAAAAAGTACAAAATACACAAAAGAGTGTGAGTAGTAAAAAAGATAAGATGCATGTACAATTCACTAATTGGACATTAAGTCACTAGATAAAGAAAGGTGATAGAACTTAACTACATTACCTGAAAGATAGTGTGCATGATAACAGTCAAAGGTCGGTTACCAGACAACTCAGCTATTCTGAAAACATGAAGACCCCATTTGTTCACCTCTTCTAGTTCCTGGGGTTAAAAAAAGATTTTTTAAAAATTAGAAAAGAAAATACAACGTGAAAAAATGAACACAGTCATTTTAAAATTACTCACTTTAATAAAAAGATTATTAGATTTTTTAAAAAAGATTCATTTTGCTCATAATGGATGCACAATCAAAGTACAGGCAAACTTTAGGCAAATTCATTTTAATGTACTGAAAACCGAATAGAACTGCTTCACCTTATACATTTGATAATACAACATATTTACATACTTTCAGTATTGATCTCTAAGCCTTTTTTAGATAAAATCTATTCACAAAATCCTTTACTATTCTCCTAAAATTCAGAAGACAGATTTTTAATACTTTAAAGTAAAAAATAAAAAAAATCAAATATAGATGCAAAAAAGTGAAGAACACATATCCCAGACCACCTGTCTAGAGATCTGCAAATTAATAAAACCCAAATAATTTAGAAAGAGCTGTATATAGTACAAACAAACAAAAAATAAACAAACAAAAACCCCTACAAATTAATGAACTGGTTAATCTATTTAACAGAGGAGGAATCAAAATTCATTAAATGGTATTGTTGCATATTCATGATCACGATCCTTGAAATCATCTTACCTTAGCAAGGACATCTTCTTGTTCAGTTTTAACCCCAAATCTCGGGATGCTTGAATTAGTCAAACTAGAGCTGTGCATCAACTTCTTGACCCCACTGATCTGAGACATTGGTCTTTTCTTTTTTTCCTTTTCCTTCTGAGTTGGAGAAGGAATTTCCACTTCATGTTGTTTATCTTAAAAATTTAGAAAATGTTCTGCATTTACTATTAATTCTGTTTTTGTTTTTAAATTATAACATGTATAACTGGCCAGGTTTAATTGTTCATTATATGGTCTGGGAAATATTTCTAAATAAAGCTTCTTTTAGAGAAATTGAGTATTTGCAACTTGATGTGGACTTAATTTCATACCCTTAAACACAAAATTAAGTAAACAAATCTCACTGCAAAATAATTGACTTAAATGTATTCAGTGGTTACATCTTTGCTAGAATGTTTTAAAAAGTTTTTGAAAGACTTATCATGATAGCAGATTTTTTTTGAAAAAGCAAAACATGTTGGTTGTTTCAATTGTTCATCAACTTTATTCCTATTTGAAGTTCACTTAGTAGTTTCAAAATTGCTCTTGCCAAGTAAGGACTCCAGTTTCAATACTAGTTTGAAATGGTAGAAACTTCACATTCAAATATAAAAGCAACAGTGTGTGAACCTAACATACTGTGAGAGTATAAACAGCTTATCAAAATGAATTAGATTGCTTTTGCTATTTTACATATTCTATACTATAGTGTGATAGGGGTTATGATGTAACAAGGTTTTATGATGAGCATAGAGGATGTCCAATATTATCTGATAAGTGAATATGAGATTTACAAAAGCTAACTTGTCAAATAAGACACAAAGTGTCTCAGTACATTCATCCCCTATTTCAAGATAGTTAGCTCCTCAGACTCACCTTTTCTTACAGTGTGTGTTCAATAAATATCTTTTTACTGAATGTGCTAATTAGATATTCTACAATTTTGTTATGAAAATCAAATCAAGGATATGTTCAAATTACTGATTTTGATTTATTTTCTTTCTGTGGATGGAGGTTGAGGAGGGAATAATGTTGTCCCAGTACACCACACTCTCAGCTACTATCATCAGCAAACTTATCTTTAGCAGTTGTATCTATCTGCCTCCCCAGTTTACTAGGCATGGTGTCTCTTAAGACTATGGACTCATTGAAGGCAGGGTCCACTCCTAAATCATCACTAAATATTTAGTGCCCAGCAATGGGTGGCACTTAACAAGAATTTGTTAAATGCATGTATAGATCTAAGAAATACATTTTATAGTTTAGTACTTTGGAAAAATTGGCAATATACAACTTTAATTCAGAAAATCCCTAAAGTCCTAAATGAAACTAAAAAATAAAATCTACTTTTTTTGCATTAGCTTCTAAAGCTTAGAAGATTAATTTATCAATATGATGAATGAAAACAAGTTAAATTCTTAACACTTATTTGGCACCCCAATCCACCTCTAAAAACAAACAACTAAAAAGAAAAATTTTTAAATTGCACTTAAATTGTTATTCTCACCTAAGAATGTGTTTGATATATACTCTGACACTTGATTTCCAGACCGACTCATTTCAGAAAGATGGGTGAGCTCTCGATTAAGCATCCTTTTAAACTGGAAAACAGAAAGAAAAAAATGAAATAATAAAGAAAATGTAAATAAAATAGCATAAGCATACACTAATATACAGAAAAAAATGCCCAATTTTTTTTTGCTTTTTAAACTTAATTGATTGTGAATATTGCTCCATTTCAGTACCCCTCCACTTTTGTTGTGATTGTTTTCACTATTTCTGTTTATATTACCATTATATTTTTTTAATTTTAATTTTTATTATGGTGACATTAGTTAACAAAATTCAGTAAGTTTCAGATAGACAATTTAGCAGTAAGGCATAAATAAAAATATATTACATTATGTGTTCACATCTCTCGAAGTTAGATTTCTTTCTGTCACCACCTATTTGACCCCTTTCCCTTTTCCCACCCCGCTCCCTTGTAACCACTAGTCTATTTTTATGTCCCTGAGTCTCTGTTCGTTTGTCTTGTTCATTTGTTGCTTTTAGGTTTATATCCCACATATAAGTGATATCATGTGGTTTTCAACTTTTTATGTCTGGCTTATTTCACTTAGCAGGATTATCCTGAGTTCCATCCATGCTGTCTCAAATGGTAGTGTTTCAAGATGCCCCCAAATTTTTAAACTGTCTTGATACTTTGATCAGTGCCATCCAATATTTCTGCAATGATGGACAAGTCTATATCCTATGCTGTCCATTACAGTGGCCACTAGCCTCATGTGGCTATTAAGCACTTAAAATGTGGCTGGTGCAAATGAGAAGCTGATTTTTGAATTTTATTGAGTTAATTTTAATTAATTTAAATTTAAATAGTGACATGTGGCCAGGGGCTACTATATTAGACCAAACAGATTTAGACACTTAAGGACATTAAGGAAGGAAAGGGCATAAACAAATAAGGTACATTATTAGTATTTTAAAAGGGAAAAAACTAATTTATAGGCATACAAAGAAACTGCCACACAATAAAACATGATATATTTTTATCAATTAATCTGTCATTAGAAGAAAAAATATGTATGCTGGTCAGAGGTTAAAAATGTCATCTTTTACTCCAAAGCAAAACTGAATAGATTTGAATATTCTTCCAGAACTATGGAGAAATAAAATATTTGAACAGATACTATATAATGTTTCTTTTTAAAAATTTTTTCCAAGTAGGAATTATAAGATTTATTGGTTCTCAGTATTCACAGAATTTATCAATCCATTTCCCCAAGTTACATAAATACAAAACAGGTCAATTTTCAATACTCTACTTCATTACTTCACAATTTATTTTACTGACGGCATGGTACCTATTTTATCCAAAGAAACACTGGAACTCAGCTATGACCACCTCATAGCATTATCAAAATCAGAATTCTTAAAGCTGTTATTCTTTCCCATATATCAACTGCTTCTTAATGTGTCTTCCTTTGAGTCCCAAAATAGCCCAAATAGGTCTTTAAATATACCTTAATATTTCTTTTAACATACAGAAATGATACTTTTTTTCTCTATAGAGAAAACTATTAAATATTGATTCCAAAAGTCAAATTTTACTCTAATATTAAGTAGACTTTACAATTTTGGATTTCACCACAAATTTTCATTTAAGTCTAGGGAAAAGATAGTAGTAACCTTATCATTTAGTAATGTTTAAAATGTAATTTTAACTCACTATTCAATTAGTGAGTTAGAATTAGAATTTTTAAAATCTTACTTCTCTGCATAATTCATACTAAGGTGTTCTAACTCAAGATAATTTAGCAAATTACTTCCAAAGTCAATCTTATTGGCTAGATTAAGTTTAAGAATTTATCATCACAAAGCATTGAGGGGGATTAATAAAAACATTTCAATAGACTATTAGAACAAGAAATGCATATTAGCATTATCCTGCAGCCAAAACTAAAGATTGTACTGGCCATAACCAATACAAATTCTTCTAGTTGTTAAATTATATGTCCAGGAAACATATTTTCAAACTCAGGATTACAAAGTTCACTTTCTTTGTTCATGTACTTTCTAATAATTTGTCTCTGATCATAAAAGCATATGTGATATAGAAATGTAGAAAGCTCATAGAAAAAATGAGAAATCATTATACCCCCAACCACTTAAAGATAACCATAATTAGCTGTATTTCCTTTTATGCATTTTTTTACATTTATGTGGAAGTATATTTTAAAAATTGGGATCATGCAGTATATATCATGGATTGCTGCTAATTTTCATTTAGCATTAAATATTCTGATCCACTATGGAAAAAATAAATTTTGAGACCTTTTAGGAACACTGATGAAGACATTTATAATACATCTTCAAAACATTTTCTATTCATTTTTCATAAAGTTAAATTTCCTTGAGTAAGTTATAGGCTATCAACTAATTAAATGACCTAATAGAAATTATCTTGTATTTGTAAAGCTCAGAACATAGCAGGTGCTCAACATTATCTGAGCTCTTTCCTAGGTTTCCTAGGCTTTTTCTAGTGATGGCTGACTTTTATCCTTGTAGAACAAACAGATGTAAGATCTGACTATACTCATGCTCATAAAAAATACATATCTAAAGTTCTAGCTCCCCTACTCATCTGAATAAATAATTTAGGATATCATTCAGATAAAGAAATGGTTACCATGCTTCAGAAATACACTGATAAGACCACGTACAAGACCCAAAGGTAAGTGAATTGTTGATTAACAAATAAAAATTTACTCTCAGAAAAATCTTTAGGCAAAACACGTTCAAAAGAGTCTGCTAAACATTTTAAACAGACATTTAATAAAATATCTTTATGACCTGAAATTGTCCGTGCTATGAGCTAACAGTTGTTATTAAGAACTGTCTGGTCATGACAAAGCCCTTTTTTTATAAGCTGGGGAATAAGCAAAGCTTTCAGCCACTCCAAGCCTCTTCACAGTCTATACAGGAACCACTGTGTACTTGCCCTCCATGCATCTCTCTCAACTTAACTCAATGCAAACCTGGCAGGGAGTGCCATTGGAAAAGTGAGAGAGGGATCCGGTTTTTCTACAGAACTACCTTCTAACCTGTACACAGCCCTGGTATGAGGAATATGTTGCCATATTTTCAAGCAGAAAAACTGTGTAGTACCTGTGCACTCTCTACACAAATTGTTATATTTATTTGGAAGAATATAAAGAACGAATGGTAATTTTGCTGGCAATTTGCTTATACGAGTCATCAGTTAGTACACATAATAAAGGCAAAAAATGTCAATGAAAGGATTCTGTTTGTACAGACTGATATATGACAGATGGTATATTTCACTGATTATTTTTGTGTCATATACATATATTCCCAGACGATTCTTCTGCCTTTGCTCAAAACCCAAAAATGTGGGGTGGAGAAACCCTTCAGTGCACACCTATCTCCCTGTAAGGGCTAGTGAGGTGCTCCAAGGAAGTCAACAATTGGTTTCAATGTAATTAGAAGACACAATATTTTAAGCAGTCCTCTTTATTCCCAAGGGAAAGGTTGAGGAGAGCTCCCAAAGACAGATTTCAATGTGTCGATCAAGCTATAGTATAAGGGCATTTTCTAAAAGGAATTAAAATTGCTTTCCTTTTTTTGCAATTGATATAAAACTTTCAGTCCAGGGAAACTAAATAATAACCACAAAAATTACCATCAGTTCTTTCTAAATCCGTAGTCGATCTTACAATTTGGTTTTGGAATGTATAGATGGATATACTAGAGAACAATAAACTAAAACATTCAACTACCACTTTTAAATGTAAGCAGAATTTCTCTTATTTTGAGATAACTACTTACCATTTACTAGGATAACTATATAAAATTACCATGAGGGAGAAAATGATTAGAAAAGGTAATAAAATAAATTTTTCATAGAATGCTGTTATGTTTTCAGTTTACAGATTTAGAAGAGATAAAACTTGTTTTTCAAAAGAATTGGTTGTAAAATGTGGAACAATTTAATTGAGCTTTTAGATATTTTTAAAAGTCACCTCTAAATATTTTCTGTTGATGAGTTATTCTGATTGTTTTTGATCTAATATATAGAATTATGGTTGCAGCAAAGAAAAAATTATTTCTAAATTAATGTTTTCAAATCCTTTGTTCTCATTGTGCATCAGAATGTCTGTGTGCTGTGTTTAGAGTGTAGAGCAAAGTGAAAATGCAGTCGAAATGAATACTGCATTTTGCTTTTTCAATTCATTTCTCAACTTTTATTCTACATTGAAGACTGCTGAAGAAGCAAAATAAAATAATTAAAAATTTTAAGTATTCTAAAATTTAATCTCTTTATTTTTGCATTCATGCCAATGTGCTACTGGGTACATTATATACTCTCCTAGTATATAATTATGAAGGTAGTAAAGGTCAAATATTAAGAAAATACTTGCTTTTCCCCCACAACAGCCTGTTAAAAATCATTAGAATATGCTGCACTGTGATACACTACAAATTTGGTAGATAATCAGCATTCAAAGTTAAAATAAGTACTGCATTGACTGTATGTAAAAAAATATTCTTTAACAAGTATAATAAGACTTAATAACTTACATTTGTCCTTAAGTGTTTTTAGCAATATAATATAAAAAACATAAACTAGGCTGTCTAGCAAAAATTTTCCTCAAAAAGATAAGCACTAAACTTCTGTATTTAGATTCTTAGAGGTATTATTCATAATTATAATAGAAATGTAAAACCTTTCAAAAATGTATCAAATATGAGTTGTTTGAAAGCTGATAGAGAATTCAAGGGGCATTATAAGGAATTCCTTTATTACCCTCTATACTTTTCTGCATTTAAAAAAATTTTAAGAAATAGCTAGCAAAATTCAAATAACGAAAATCTGTATTTTAAAAAACAATTAAAAAATTCTGGACCATCCATAAATTTAATGGGAAGTGAGGAATCATAACTACTTGAACAACTAAAACTGAAATAAGTTTTCTCAGAATGCAGGTAAAACTGACAGCAAAGAGTAAAATATTCTTAAAAGGAAACAAAGAAAATAAAAAAATGTTTCAATCTGAGAGTCTTTTATGAATAGGATTCTTAAAAATAATGTATTATGATTTACTCAAATATATAAGAATAAGTTTCAATTTCTCAAAAGATATTTCATTTAGGACTGAAAAATATTTTTCTACCCCTTGATTCTATAACAGATAGGATCGCCAGGCATTACCATTTAGTATATTTCTTGAGATTAACAAAAGTAACAGTATCATATAAACAAATTTCTTCTAGTTTTATAAGTAAATAATCAAGTTTTTATTTTAATACTATATCACTTAAAAAGTCAAGCAATGTTAATTTTCAATGTCACCTGGAGCTTTATAATCAAAGGTGAAAAAAGCATAGTCTTCATCAGATTAAAGTAGTGCAGATTTTTAGAAAGAGCCACAAATTAATTTTTATAAACTTTAAGTACTATATACTAACTGGAACCCATATACCAGTAGAAGAAATTTGGCCCAATAATTTATTTCCAATGAGTTTATTTAATTACCTTGATATTTACAAGCATAATTCAAATTTATACATGACAAACAGAAGAACCACTGTGTATTTAAACAGTAGTTTATCATGCAAACTACAACTAATAGAAGTTATACAATTTCTCCTTATCTTACTACTAAAAACACATATTTCTTCTGCACTTATGTCTAAAGAAAAAGAAAAGATCGCTTAGAAAGCTTAACTCCAGTGTAATTTATTTAAAACTATCAGTTATGTACTCAGAGTAACCAGGAGTTTATAAAGGCTAAATAAATCTTACCTTTATGTAGCCCCAAGACACTGACAGTAAATAGTTTGCTTCAGGCATTTTCAACTGATTATGTAGAGACAATAAGTTCTAAAACATGTATATCTTCAAAACCTTGATAGTTTAACAATCGCCACAAGCCTCAGAGTGAGTGGGTTTTTAAAGATTACTGGTAATTAAGTAAACACTAGAAAGCCTTGCATTAGAACCCATCCAGCATCCAGCTGTCTTCCCACTGAACACATGCCATTTGTAAAACTCCAGAATGAAAGAGAATTCAACATCTATTCTGAATAAAGAAAATTCATGTGATAAAGAAATATCTAAAGATCTAAGGGTCTGCATCTTTCTCTCCCTGAGCTCCAGGGCTTAATGAATAATTTATGCCAAGATGCTTAGTTGCAAAAAAGACAAGTTCTGTCAAAAGCTACCAAATAAGGAACTGCAGAGAAGATGGGAAGAGTGACAAGAAACTCCTCCCATAAAACCCCATCTATGCACCAATTGCATTCTATCCCTGTATCTATCAGGTCAGGAGGCATGGACAAGGCTCTGGGTGCTCTTTGATTGGTTGGGAAGGGCCAACCTCTGAGGACATTTTCCTCATCCTCACCTCTGGTAAATGCCATTTAAAAATGGTATCCCTACAGCTGAGGCTGCTGTATGAAAAGATGAATGGGGCTTCCCTCTCACAGTGATGAATAACAGCCACAAAACTTTTCAAAATGCATAGTTCATTCTTAAGTAAAGATTACCAATCCTTTTGGAGTCATTTCTATGAATTTTAATTCTCTGACTTCTTTCAAAATAAAAGCTGCTCTGAAAATGGCAATCAGGCATTTTAATTGCTTCCCTCTCTCAGATCCAAAACAAAACAAGTGGCTTCCCCGGTGACACAGATATAGCCAAAGTTCTTCATCCACCCAATGTAAAAGCATAGTGTGACAATACAATTAATGTCCAGAATGAATAGAGAGAAGTGCTGCATTTCCTTCCCTGTATGTCATGGCTGTTTTCCGCTCCTTTTGTTTCCATTATTATATATGCCTGAGCGCCATAACCTTAAAAATCTAAGGGTGGGGACAATTTATTAAAGATCTGAATGGAGGAAAAAATAAACTGAAAAGTAACACATTGTTAGGGGTAAAAAATGTGAAATTCTGTATACAGATTTCAGAATCTACATTTTGATCAAAAGAGAACATTTTTATGATTGTGTACAAAGTTAAGAAAGGTATAAGCATGGCTTGTAGAAATGCAGACTTGATCTCAAGAGTAAGATATCTTTTAAAAGGAGAGTTAAATAAGAAATCTAAATTCTTCTGAGAAAAAACAACCTTTTTAATTTAGTTTGGGATAGTACTATTCTGGAACTTACACTAAAGAGGTCTTGTGTATAAAAATCTAGCTTTTACTCTATTTTAGCCCAACATTCTGTCCATTCTACCTCACCTCTATCTCCAAGTTTGTACTTACCGCTCTATGCTTCTGTGGTAACGTAGCTACTGCTCAGTGCTTCTGCATCAGGTTTGTCTGTCTTAGACAGTGTGTCCTGATGAGGAACATCCCTGAAATACTCTGCCTCTTTGAGTTTCTACTGGTCTTTTGTTGTCCAAGTCCTCAGCTGCAGTTCACATCTACTGTATTGTTTCCTCGGTTCCTCTTAATCTTCTATGTAAAGAACTCAAACCCCAACACTCCACTAAAATTGCCTCCAAAAGAATACTAAGGTCCTTCTTTTCGCTAGTCATTCATTCACAACTTCTCTAAAGTGTTCAACACTGTGATCACTCTTTCCGTTCTCCTTCAACTCCTAGGCCCTCAACTTCTTTGGTTTTCTTCACGCTTCCTGACTATGCCTTCTGTGTCTTCTATTCATCCTTTAACATGCGATGTTTACAGAGATCTTGTCCTTGGCCCAGCATTCTTCAATGATCATTTCTAACTTGAACTATAGTAACATATTTCCAAACGACTATACAATCCTCTCACCTCTCAAATTCCCTGCCAGTCATATCAAACTTTTTCAAAAGAGATGGATTCATTTTTCTTTTTAAAGTAGTTCTTATTATAACTATTCCTATTTAGTCAGTAGGCCCATATTCCAGTATCTGAGACGGAAGTTCATGGTTCTTCTTACCATTTTATGGGTGTTTTCATGTGAACCAACCATTATTAAGTGTTTAACATAAATCATCTAAAAGCATCCTTCAGGAACCCTGACATGTTCCCTGTCTACTGCATCACCTCTCCTTTGTTACCAAATCTATCTTCTATAAAATGCCTTTTTGTTTAGTCTGTTCCTTTCCATTCCCACTCCTATCATCTAAATCCAGAGGCTTAAAGGATGAAAGAAATGAAAAGTACCTTCATATCATCTCCTCCAATCCCATCCTTTCCACATAAACAGACCTAGAGACAATGCTTTTTCCAAGTTCACTCAGATACTAAGAACACAGACTCTGAATCTGAGTCCTTTAGTGAATAATCCTCAATAAATTATCTCACCTCTAAGGGTCTCAGTTTTCTCATCTGTAACACTGGTTACTGTTGCAGCTAGTCTCCAAAGATGCCTCCTACATCAAATATGAGCTGGCTTGTGTAACCAATAAGTGATGCTGTGTGACTGCAGAGGCTGTCATAAGTCCTGCAGCTTTCACCTTGGTCTCCTTGAATGTGTTATTGGGATCCCTAAACCATTCTGTAAGAAAGTCTAATTATTCTAAGATAGCTCTGCTATGAGGAAGCCCAAGGAGGTTTATAAAGAGGCTACCAGAAGAGTAAGAGAGAGAGGCAGGGAGGGATAAGTACATGCACCTTTATATGTAAAAAGTACTTGTGTTCTAGGATCAGACAATCATAACTGAATTTTGTACCTGCATGAATGGTTGCTGGGACATTAAATAATCCTCCCTGGTAAAAACTATCCCATGCAGTCAAGAACATTTAGCTGCCCTGCCTTCTGCCCGTGACATGCCAGAGGACTCCCCAATAAGTATACCCTGAATTTCCTGATGTTCCCCATTGTTAAGGATCACTGTTCTAGTTGCTTTAACTGTGCCTTTACAATCTGGGTGGAGGATACTTAAGGTAAAAAAGATAGCTTCTTTCTTTACATTCTCCAAAGTAGTTAGTGAACCATAGGCACAAAAAGATCCTACTGTAAATCCCTAATCTGCAGAAGAGAGATGACAATGATAATAAGAAGAAAAAAACATTTTAAGCTGTGAACCAAATTAAAATTCATATCATTTTTTTCCCATTGTAAGGGACATACTAGAAGCTCCTTCCAATTGTCATGGTAGCAGCCTGCAGAAGAATCTAGACAACCCAGAAGAGAAATCTGGATGGGGCCAGAGAGATACAATTCATATCAGATTTGGCTTCTGAAAATTTTAATGAGAAAACTGTAATAGGCATGGCACAGTATTTATCAAACACATACAATGCACCAAGAACTTTATATATCTTATCTCTAATTGTTGCAAAATCCCAGTGAGATAGATATTATCTCCATTTAGAGGTGCAAAGACAGGAACTCTTAAAAATTCAATAACTTGCCCTATATGTGACAGGGCTAAGGTGCAAGTTCAGGTCTTGTTTAGTCTTTGCTCTTCATGGTGTATAAATAGTTTGTCATATAATTAGGCTGACACAAACTTTATGATACATAGTATGAATTTAGGAGAGGACTCATTTACTTTTAATCACATGCTGACTTCACAGTCTCTTGAATTAAAGAGCCACTGCTACTATCACTGCAGTCAGATCTCTGGACAGTGTGGATGTGAACTAGTGCACTCAGGAAACTGGTGCCCAGAGACAGGCAGCTTCACCTGAAAAGTGGACCTATTTATATGTGGGATTGCATGTGAACAAGACGCAGAGGCCCTCACACAGGTAGAACTGAAGATTTCCTGACTGGTAATCTGCTTCTCTCAAACACCCAGATGGTTTTACATACAAACATGTGTGCATGTACTGAAAATGGAAAAAAAAAATTTCTTGTAGCATTTAGTTCTCTTTTCATATCTTTTCCTAATAATACTCCCTGGGATCTGTAGATGCCACTCCTCTTTTGTTCTTCATTTTCTTAGTCCTTACCTGATATCTCAAGTAATCAACAATCTTTCTGGACTATTTTAAGATATTTCAGGATATTTAAAATTCTGCTGATGGACCTGAGTCATTGATATATTAACATACGCTGGCTTCACTGATCTTGTAACAGAGGTCAAGAGAGAGAAGACATTTTTGACTAGGGGGAAAAAAAGACAAACCAACCAAACTATGAGGAAACTGAAACACAGAAGGTCAAGTGTCTTGATGAAGGTCACAAAGCCAAGAATCAGAGCAGGATTTGAACCCAGGCTGTCTGGTTTCAAAATACTCTAAATTGCCAAAAATGTATTTCAGGTATTAATCTATATTTAGCCTAGCATCTACAAATGATATGTCTATTGACATAATATGTTCTAAGCTGTACATGATACTACTGTGCTTGAAATATTTAAGAAATATTATTTAAAGTAAGTGTTAACTGATTTTAGTTTATTAACTCTTCAATTTCTCCAACCTAAGAGATTTTTCTGGTAACAGCATTGTTTTTGGTATAAACCTTTGAAAAATATTTTATTCTATAATCACTCTATATTTATTTTATACCTTTCTGCTTGGGATCAAAGTTCCAGACACTGTTATTAATCAAGAAGCAAATCTGTATAAAGTGGGCTTACACATATCTAATACTATTTGGCTTAACAAATGCAAATCTAATTGCTAAATGCACCCTGAATAATTCTGAGGCAAGGTTAAACTTCAGATACTAAATACAATAACTACAACATACCAGTGTCTCTAAAAACACAGTGTGCTTCTGATTTCAGCTGCCTCAATAAACAGTTTTAGAGGCAGACAATAATCTAGAATTAATTTATGACCTATAATTCTAAATTTTATATATATATATATATATATATATATATATATATATATTTTATGCTACAAAAGCTAAATTTTCTTTGATTAATGCATACAGTACAGGAATTTAATGCACTAAATCTGTTTGTGTTTACTGCCCTCTAGTGATAACAGACCCAAATGTAACTTAAGGAACAGCTCTGTGCCTGAGGAGTCGTCATACTTCAGAAAACAAATATCATGGAGGCTTGAGATTAAGAAGAAACCCAGGGTGACTTTTTAAAAACTGGGTTATCATCTAAGAATCATTCTCTAATTAAAACTGGTTTAAAAATTTTCACCAAAAATGTTTTATTTAATATAGGAAACAGCTGTAACATTTTGTGAGAAAAGAAATTCCAATATAAGAAACTTAATTTTTGTCGAGAGGTTCTTTGAGGCTGAAATAACATGAGAGTGATATGATAATAGCTGTATTAAGATTTCTTTTCTACATGAGCTCTCATTAGTTAGCATAATATTCTATATTTTTTGATATAGCTTGAATTATATACAGTAGTCTTCTGTTTGCAATTAATTAGTAAATCTAGCTGAAACCACCACTACTACCATCATCATCATCATCATTACCATTGCCAATATCATCTTTATCATATCTATCAAGGACTTTTGTTTCACTGAAGAATAATTAAGGCTATGAATGGGTGCATAAATCTCATATAAATGAAGCCCCCACAAAAATAATCTTGTATGAAAGGAGACTTTCTACTTACAGAGAAAATTAGGACCTCCAATTCACTTAAACTGTCCTAAGTTAATACCAGTTTTCTATATTAATGATGGCCATTATAATCGCCATAAAATATTTACTGGTATTCTCTGTGTATTTGGTAGTCTGCTTTGTGAAAACAATTTAGACAAAGAATACCTGCCTACTAAACCAACAAAAAATGCAAATATGCATACTTCTCGAAATACGTAATCTTTTATGTATAACACTTTTATGTATGAACCTTAAAGTAGTTTGAGCCATAAAATTTGGGCTATACTTCAAAGGAGAAAAGATACTCCTTTCAACAGATATGATGCCACTATGTGCTTACTAGCATGGCTAAAATAATAATAATAATAAAAATACAAAATGCTGGCCAAGATGCACAGCAGATGGAATTCTCATATATTGCCAGGGGAAACACAAATGGTATAGCAACTTTGGAAAACAGCTTGGCACTTTCTTATAAAGTTAACAAGCATATTGACTATACAATTATTTATCTAAGAGAAATAAAATCATATGTTTATACAAAGACCTATATGCAGATGTTTTCAGCAATTCTACTCAGGTCAACGGAAACCTGAGAATATCACCCAGATATCACGTGGTGAATAGATAAACAAATTGTGATACATTTATAAAATGAAATACTAGAAAGCAATAAAAAGAAACAAATTACTAATATATGCAACATGTTATTAGTAGGTGAATCACAAAAGCAATATGTAAAGTGAAAAATACTATTTACAAAAGGCTATGTATATACTGTATGATTTCATTTATGTAACATGCTGAAAGGCAAAACAATAGGGACAACCAGATCACTGGTTGCCAGTGGCTGGGAGGAGAGGGAGGGGAATGACTAAAAAGAAGCAAGAAAAATCTTTTTGGGTTATGGAAATATTCTATATTTAGATTATGGTAGTAATATGGTAGTTCTCCAATTGTTTGCATTTGTCAAAATGCATTCAACTATATATAAAAAGAGTACATCTTATCATATGTAAATTATACTTCAAATCCTGACTTTAAAAATGTTAGATAATGTTGTCAAATTACATTAATTCCAAATTTGCTTAACTGTGCCTAAAGAGAAATGAAAAAACAAAAATCTCAAGCATAGTTACATGTGGTAAAATGACATTTTTACCCTTTCAAAGGGCTTCACCATTATATCCCAGGCAAATAGGTATATGTTTGCCTAAAGTCCACATAGCTTTGAATAATACAATATATGGTAAATTGCTAATTATGCAAAGCCTTTTAGGCAATTTAAAAACATTTGAACTATTCTTTTAACTACTACTATCATTTTCATTTTAATCCTTTGGAATGAAGAGTTCCATAAAATATTTTAGATATTTTCCTGCTTTCTTAAACAAACAAACAAACGAATCATAATTTAATTATTTAATAGTGATTTGGGCCACTTCTATTCACTCTTCACTGAATAGTCAACAATATTTATTTTATTATATGTTCATTTTAGGCCAAGCGCTGTGCCAGCTGTTAAAGATTTTAAAAATTCAATAAAATGGGTAGAGCTGCTTGTAGAAAACTAAATAGACTTAACTGCTATATTTATTTTTGAATCCTTCTGTCACTTTCCCATAAGTTTGTTTTTTTCCTGATCTTTCATTGTCAGCTTTTTATTCTATGGTTAGTATAGATTAGCTTCCATATAGTCAAAAAAGTATTCCTTTCTTCTGTTACAATGGGTTTTTTGTCTAAAGTCAGTGTTTCCTAGAATATGTTGTAAAGAACAGTAATCCCATGTGATAATTCTCAAAGAAGACTTTCAGCGTCAAACTTTTGGCATCATGCTAACCTTCTTGGAGATTGTGTACATTAACATATTAAAGGACAAGAACTGTAATAAACAGTCATTTTAATTTTAATTCAGCATTTCTCAAACTTTTTCTACTACCTAACTCTTCGTTCTCTTTTCATTCATTGACAAGCAAAAAAAAAAAAAAAAATTCTAGGGTGTCATTGAAAATTCTTGTGCAAAGTAATGTGCTTTAAGAATCAAATAATACATTTTTGAAAAATAATTATTTATTTATTCAACAAATATTTATTAAACAGCTATTATGTGTCAGCATGGGAGATACAGTAAGGAACAAGATAGAAGCATTCCCCCCTCATGCAAATCTTGGACTCTTAGGGCAAAAAAAGACAAAAACAAACAAACAAACAAACAAACAAACAAACAAACAAGCAGACACACACAAGACTAGAAAGAGCCCACCTGAAGATCTGGGGCAGAGCATTTGCGCAAGGGCTGAAGGAATATAGCTATCATGAGGGAATAGGTATACAGAATGAGATTCAGAGTAGGTCAAGGTTAAGATCATGGGTCCTTGTAAACCTTCAAGAGTGAGTGGGATTAAAGGTCAAGAACTGTAATAAATAACCACTGAAAAGTTCTGATCAGAAAGTAACACGATGTGATTTACATTTTAAAAAGTCTCTGGAGAGGATGGCTTGTAGAGGGGCAAAGGCAGATAGAAGAGGAAAGGAAGCACTTGAGGAAGAGCTAACAAGAATTGAATGCTGTTGAGGGACATTTTACTGCCCTTCCCCCACCCTCCGTTCTTCACAGGGTTCTGGATAAGGAAAGCTGCAAGATAAGTTTTTAATATGTAATTACTTTCAAAACTTTCAAACATTTTAATGGCATTACATTTGAATAGACCACTTTCATTAAATTTTAAGATGTTTGTATAATAGCTCAAGACCCCTTAGCAGAAAATCCATTTTTTAAATCCCTTCTTCATAGCAAATTAGTAATGTGAAAGTCTAAGCAAAATTATACAGCATAGCCAAAATTAGAATCTAGCACTCACACTGGCAATATTTTTATTAAAGTACTATGCCTTATTTGAACATTTTAGGAATGAAAGAACACTTTACTAAAGACAATCATAAACACAATTAAAATTGGTGCAATAATAGATTTTTTTTTTCATTTACAACAATGATAGAATAGTAGAGTATAAAAATTCTGAGAAGTACCAGAGTATAGAGCATAGGTTTTTCTAGTTGGCTTCACCAGAATTCAAACCTTGTCCTGTCTCTTATGAATACTACAGTATATGGCAAATTCTTAAGGGTCTCTGGGTTGTGTAGAGGGAGCTGAAGTTAATGAAAGTTATCCAGTATTAAGGAGATGTCAGGAGCACAATAAGCTATTTATATTGTGACCAGAGACAATGAAACTTCTTATAAGGAAAATAATATGATTAAAACCACTGCATTAAGATTCCTGCAATAATATCTACCCAATAGTTTATGCAATCAATGGTTTGTCCACAAACTATTGGAATCATTGATACTAGCTAAAAATGATTATGGAGATTTCAAACAAATAGAAATAATTTTCTCAGAATGCACTGACCTGAGAAAATGTAAAGACATTCCTACAGTCATCAGGAACAAATCCCAATCTCCAAAAGAAAATGTAGGTACAACCCTACAGGTGACTTGGGGCCAATGAGATCAACCTCAGTACCAGTGAGTGAACAATGATGATTCTTTCAATCAGCAAATACTTATTTAGCAGCAACTGTGTGTTAGCTACTGTTTCAGGTACTTCAGTCAGCAAATCATCTGCTCTGAAGGAGCTTTCATATTAGTGTATGGGGACAGAAGGTAAACAAGCATGTGCAGGAGGCACCCTGCTTCCTGTTAGTGTGCTTTCTTGTGTTGCACATGCTAGACAATTAAAAACTCTATATATCCCAGATGCCTTTGCAGCTATAATTTCAGATGTGATTCCATTTCTTTGAATCAGATAACACCGTGCTCCCTTCCACAAATTAAATAGCTATCAATCTGATAGCTGTTTCTTTGTAGACAATCTGACTCTTTTCTCTGGCTCTATTGAGATCTACTTGTTTCTGTGGTTTCTGTAGGAAACATCTGGATATGGATTTCTTTCCAAAATTTTTCATTGGGATTTACTGGACTTGTAGAGTATTTCATCTTCCCCATTCTCTCTACTTTATTCTGGAAATCAAATTAGACACATGTTGCCATTTTGCTAGAAAGGGAATTCTTGCCATATTTTAAGTATACATTGTTATCTATAAAATACCTCATAGGTTAGATAATGATAATTAATTAAACAATTTTTAAAATTAGGTGACTGTTTTTGTTATATCTCTAAACATAATGGTACAGAAAACTGGAAAACCAATTTGATTTATCTAATTGCCCATAAAATAAGATGCACATATGTTTCTTCTAATGAAAAACTCACACCTGAAAACATAGTTTAAAAATTAACTCACTTTTCTTTATACTTCAATAAAAATGGTTGCTAACCACTTTGACATTTATTCTTCTAGGATACCTGACTATATTTACATTCTTAAGATGGGAGGAAATAAACATTTTGCTTCTGAGAATAAAGACGATAGAGAAAAACAAAATAAAAAATACAAACTAAAACAAACAAACAAAAAACTTTGCTTTACTTGACTTTCCAAATGTGAATCTAACACCGTGTGAGACAGCAAGTCAATCCCACATTAGAAAGAATGGAATTGTCATACTATAATTCTTTGATACTGTGAAATATATTCAAGTTGGAAAGTTCTGTAAAGACATTTAGTCCAAACATCTACTCAGAGAGGAGTCCTACAACTCCGTTTATTTAATAGTCCACCTCTCCTGGATTTCTTCCATTGTTATGTACGTCTCTTTCACTTTGGGTGAATGTAGTTTTAAAACATTGAGCTAATACTGAGCTATATTAATGACTATTAGCTTGCACTAACCTAATACCATTCTTCAAAAGTTCTTTATAAACCCTCAAAAATTGATTTCACTCTGGACACAGGAAATGAAAACAAATGTGGCTCGGGGATTTCAGAATAGAAGTTGCAACAAACACAATAGTAATTAATACCCTTAACCATTTAGGTAAAACAAAAACAAAACAAACAAACAAAAAACACAAACAAAAACTAAAACACTCTAGGTCTTATAAATAGTGAACAGCAGCTAAATATGAATAATTATAGATTGCTAATCACTTTCCCTTATAACAGCTAAGGCAGAAAGTAAGTGAATGAAAACATATGAACTTTAGTTTGGGGTTCTAAGAAAAGCCACCAAGCAGATGGCTTTAATATAGCTTTGAGAATCCCAGTTCTAATAATTCATAAAATTGTCTTTCCCTAAAACCTAGGAAAAAAATAATAGGTAATATTTATTTTATGACTTAGTTACTATGTACAAAGGATAGTGTTGAGTGCTTCCCTGGCATTATCTTGTTTATCTCTAATAAAAACCCTATGAGGACTATTATTATTCCTATTGTACAGATGAGCCTCAAGGTTGTAACCATTAACAGGCAAATCCCAGGTAGGGTCTTGTCCTTTCATCAGAATTAAAGTCCTGACAACTGAAGGTCTACAGGGCATTTCGACTTATCTCACCTCAATTTCATGTCTAAAAATTTAACTGCCATATCATCCCCAGATTGGCTTCTCTTCCTGATTTTCCAACCAGCATCCTTTCTATGATTTGGGTTTAAAATTTCATACTTTCCTCTGGCTGCAGTCCCTTCCACCAAGTCTTTTATATCTTATCATCTTTCTCCTACCCATTCTATTCATTCCTATCTATTTCAGTTCCTCAACACTTGCATGCATCATTCCCTAACGGATCTGCACTGCTTTCAGTATTTCCCCTCAATATGATCCATCCATCATACCACCACTAGATTTAGCTTCCTAAAATTGTTTTGCTATTATTTTCCTTATAAGTAGTCTCTTTATGAGAGAGAGAGAGAGAGAGAGAAAGAGAGAGAGCGAGCGAGAGAGAGAGAGAGAGAGAGAGAGAGAGAGAGAGAAAAGCAAGGGTTCTTCAGGACTTGGCATTTAAGGCACTCTGCAGTGTGGCCCCAATCTGCATTTCTCATACTTGCTTCTGTTCCTATAATAAGATTTCTGTTCCAGGCAGGCTCACTCATAGAGAACACCCACCACTCACTCACCCACTCCCACAAATACACAATAAAGCTTAATCCACAAGTGTCCCATCCCACCCTGCCGTATCTAGCCTCTAGAATGTCATCTCTTTCATCATTAGCAGCTTATATAAATCCTCAATATTCAAGATCCAGACTAAGTAGCACTTTTCTGCAATGCATCTCTGGTCGTTACTGTTAAACACACTCTAAATGCCTCTGTCATTTAGAATTACTCTGTCATTCATTAACATACAACAGGCTTACTTATATGGTAGCTATATAATCAGTGTATAAATCTTTACGCTTTTATGTCTGTCTGCCTGCCTATGTCTGTCTATCTATCACCTATCTTTCTATTTATCTGTTCATCCATCTACTTATGTGTTTGAATAATAACACACATAGGGAAAAGTCTCATTTTACCATAAAAACCTTTGGAACAGATACATGTCCCAGAGCAGCAGTCCCCAACCTTTTTGGCACCAGGGACCAATGCTCCTATGAGAGTCTAATGCTGGATTTGTGGAGGAGCTGAGGCGGTGATGCTAATGCTGGGGAGCAGCTACAAACACAGATGAAGCTTCACTCTCCTGACACTCACATTCTGCTGTGCAGCCAGGTTTCTAATAGGCCACGGACCAGTACCGGTCCATGGCATGGGGACTGGGGACCCTTGTCCTAGAGTAACCAGACAAAAACAAAGGCCTTCAGTGAAAGCCTAAATACTGAATTGTGGCTAAACTTAATGACTTACTTTTCACATAGAAATGGTACCTGGTCTAGAAAATAGTCAAGGGTCAAATACAAATAATAAAGACACACCAGACTTAAAATTTCTTTCAAAAGTGATGATGCTACTAAGACTGAAATCAGGGTCATGTCTAGCAACAAAATATTTTTATTCTCCATAAGATAAAAGCCTCGACAAGAGTAACACAGGACTATTTTGTTCTGGGTCACTTTAACTTTCCTGTGCCTTCTCGCCTCATCTGTAAAATGCAGGAGGTGAACAGGTTGATCTCATAAATCTCATTCACCTCTAAGGACTTCTGGAATTAAAAACAAACAAACAAACAAACAAACCACTTTTATGAAGAGTACCAAAGTTTCCCTTCTCTGTGAAGTGGCTGACAGCAGTGGAAAATGGAAAGGGATCAATCACCTATTCAGTGACTCATTTTCAACCCTTCTAAGGACTACACTGCTAGGGAATTTCTTCTCCCTCTCGCTATGGCTAGTGTCAGATCGGTGACTAAGATCCATGACTAAGACCTCATCATGCGCTGGAACTGAGTTCAAGGTCATTTCACTCATTCCTCTGTTTCTCAGCTGGACTGTCATTTTAAATCTGCACACTGGTGAAAGGTACTTGTTCCTTTTCCCCAACAAGAGGCACCTATTAAACCTCCTATTTATATTTGACACTTTGTTAATAATCATAATCTCAATTTTACACAGAATCAGAATAATCATTTGAAGGGGTCTTGGAGGTTATCCGGGTAAGCAGCACACCAATTTTTAGACAAAATGGAATGCAGATATACGTGAGACCCTCACAACTCTAGTAAGTTTCTTTTGTATCTGCCTTCATACATTTCTTTCGAAGTATTCATAAGTAAGTGGTCATTGAGAGTATAAATAAAAATATGCTATCATAGAGTGCTAGGTAACCAAGCTGAAACCAAAGTAAACAAACTCAGTGGGCCATCACATATGCAAGCTAGTGAGGTCCCATAAATCACCATGACTGGGTATCAAGATTTCAAAGGCGCACACTGCGAGCTCTGTTGTCCGGGCCTGTTGACTCAAGCTCCAGTTGCATTGGGTTACCTATATGGCAGCATATAAAGTTCATCTTTTAAGTTTAAAAATAGTTCCAATCCCCATCCCTACTAAAGATAGGTCACAGTACCTATTACGTGTGTGTATACTATGCACTTGACATAAATTTTCATTTAATTCTCTTACAACCAAGTAAGATATATATATATTTCTGAATTACAGAAGAAGCAGAGGCTCAGAGAGGTTGAGGCAACTTAATTATCCAAGGTCAAAACTCCAGTGGGGGTGGATTTATATCCAGAAGAGGAATTGTTAAGCTCATTAGAATTTAGAAGATTTAAAGAGGAATCAAGATGAAGGTTCACATTTGTCATTGGCTATTTGGTTCTACTTTTCTCTTTTGGCATCTAACAAAATACTACAGTGAATCATCTTATACTTATTTTGACACAGTCTCTCCTCACCTTGTTCCAGCTTGTAACTTGCTGCCCCATATTCTCACTTATAAGCAACAGGTTCCTCAGGGGATGGCCCAGCAGCTGGATGTGACAACCCACCCATGCTGCTACTGGGCCATAACTCAAGGAGACAACAGGTAGAGAAGGTGATGCTGGCTATTGGTGCTAGAAAAGACTCAAGTCTCATGAAATACACTGTCTATAAATCTCCCATCTCCAGTCAGTTCTCCCCACTTCCCTCAACGCCACAGCTGACTGTTTTCCCTTAAACATTCACACCCTTACATTGACCAATAGATTTTTTTTTTTCAAGGCTGTTCCAAAGGTTCATTTCAACCAGATTTCACCATATAAACTCTAAGGTAGAAAGTTGGCAGGGACATAAACTGGTCAGTCTGCCTCCAGCCAAGGACGGTCCTGATCCTAGGTCAGCCCATTTAGATATTCCTCCTTCTACACTCCTCCTCTTCCTCATCCTACTGTCTAATATGTTTTCCTCACTACCTCTCTTTCCTTCAATTTTGATATCTCACTCTATCCATGAGCCCATTTTCCTTCTCCATTCCCTTTATCAAGAAAATAGACCTCCAAAGCAACCCCATAGTAGTAGGCCATTTTAAGAATTCTGATACCTGCGTACACCTTCCCCCAAGTTTATCTTATACCTTCTCTATCTGCTGCATCTCTCCCCACTATCAATCAAGCTTTATCCCCTCCAATACTACCCACCCATCCCTCCAATCCCCTGTCAGTTTGGAATCTCACATCTGCTTTAGTCAATTGGTCTTCTCATTCCACTGAGACCATTACCCTTTAGTTTATATCTATGCCCCATTAAATAACTGCCTGCTAAGTTGATTCCCAACCTAGCATGCTGTCTCACCATCAAACTCTTCCTAGGAGCTAGGAACTGGGTCCTTTCTGCTCTCATCCTAACATGATACAGAGAACAAAGAATGAAGAATAAATTGCATTATCAATTCCTCTCTGAGGATTATATTTTACTTAAATTGTCTTGCAATTTTGGGATCTGGTGCTCACTAAATAAATTAAAATTTTATTAGGACATATTTTGAAAATGTGGCCTGAGAACAAACACTTGTTTTTCTATATCTCTGTCTTCTCCCCAGATACTACATTCAGAAAAATAATTATCTTTACATGTATCAAGAAGCATATAGCTCTTGGACAAGTTTAAATGAGCATCAGTTTTTCATCTTTAAAAATAGGCCAAACTGGTCACATAGTGTACTGTTTTTTGGGACCAAGTTAGAAATGAAAGTTTGAGGTATGAGAAAGCATCAGCATCATGCCTTACATTAGAAAGTAAGGTCCATACTGGTGTTTCCTGACTAGTTGTTAAGACTGTTCGTGTGTATCACATGGATAATATTAACATGTTTGAAAATAAGACTAAGGCTACAAATAATTTTTCCACTGAATCCTACTTTTGAGAGAACAAGTTCCTCTTGTATAGAAACTGAATATTCAGTCTGTAATGATTCAAATTTTGGTCTGTTTTGTCACTTCTACTATGTACCCTTTTGTCATTTTATTCCTCATTAACACTATATAGACAAATTAAGATTTAGGCCAAATAGTATCTTCTTGTAAACAAATATTTCCTGATGTGTATTAAAGAAACAATTGTATTTCTAGTAAAACATTCCTATGATTTCTTGAAAACCAGCCATCACTCACCCTGGAGATCTAAGATACAATACTGAGAATATAAGATTAAGCAAACAAAAAAACAGAAAACCAAAATTTATAGCACAGATGTTAGTTTCATCCTCATCAGAGCGTACTGTTGAAACTGACTTGAAATATTCAAAATAAGAAAATACAAGAGGATCAGTGCTTACTAAAAGAGAGGAAGGGCAAGTCAGCAAATATTTACTTAACATCTAAATCTATAAAAGGCTTTGAGCAAATCTCTCCAACAAATGTAAAAAATTCAGAACTTTAGTTCTCCTAAATCTATCTTAATTTCTGTGTACTCTCTATAGAATAATAGGGTTTTTTGGCTTTTGCAGTCTTTAACGATGTGTGTGTGTGTGTGTGTGTGTGTGTGTGTGTGTGTGTGTGTGTGTGTGTGTGTGTGAAATAAGGCTTCCTGGAAAATAATGAAATGACATGGGTATGTATTTAAAGCATCCATGAAAGAATTCTACCCCTTTATTAAAAACCATTAAAGCCTTCACAAATTTGAAACGTATCTTCTTCCTAAATTCTTGTGACAATGCCCATCATTATTAAAGTTGTAGTTCATTATTTTTCTGAAGCTTAAAAAAAACTAGCAAATACAAAATAGGACATTTCCTGGTCAAAGAATGTACCCCTTTTCTAGAACTTGATGAAAAGGCATACACAACATAAAGTCATTTTACTAATAAATGTTCTTTTCTTTGTGATTCTGAATAATTCAGTATAAGTTATAATTCTTTAAATAGACATGCAGTAATTTTATTTTCATATAATTTTTTAAAAATAATATCCTACTGCAATGAAATATCTGTTCATTCTCCCTAATGAGCTTGGCTTGGAATGATCAGGTAGAATTAAAGGAGAAAAAACAAAAGAGAAACACTTTGATATATCCTCTTAAAATACTTTGAAGAGTATTGTTTAAGATGTCTTTATTTATATTTAGGTGAATAACAGTGCAACCCAAACACTGCTATGCCAACAATGGAAAGCAGCCTTAAGTCAGATGCTAGTCATACTCTGAAATGAAGATGACAGACAGCAGCCTGCATTTACTCTATGATGGCAGCCTCATCTTTGCCCGGTTGCTGTAACACATCCCTGTCAGGCCTGTGCTTTCTACTCTCCAGACCTGTTTATGACAGGCCAAGGTGTTTCCTATTATGGCACTTATGTCTCCACAGCACACTCCTTGCCAGGAATAAAAACCAGAGGCTGCCACTATAGAGATTACAGTGTAGCAGGCCAGAGATGCTGATGGGAGCCCAAGCATACCTTGGGTAAAGCTACAGAGAATACTCTCTCAAACACAATGCAAATAAGCACATCCTTTCTTCCTAGAATAGCAGGGAAAGTATTCAAATATGTCAGTTTTAGTTGGAATAAACCTATAATAAGAATGGTATTGCTAAAATAGGTACAGAGAAGAGAGAATGGGTTAAGGCTATCACTATAACCTGTATGGTTTTTGTGTACTATAAACTTAATTTAAATGAGAGTGGACTAATCTGAGCATAAACTATGCTAAAATTTCTGAGAGATGAGTGTCTATAAGCAGAACTGAGATTTTCAAGTGGGAAATGACTGGGATTCTTGTCAGTGAAAGAAAAAACCTTTCTTGTAAGGCAGCAACTATAATGAGTAGACTCTAAGTCTACCAACCCACAGTGAGAAGTGGCATTTACATTAACATTACATTTACATCATGAATATGGTACTAATTTATGTGACTAATCACAAAATGATATATTGACACTCACTGGTTTTGGGCTATAAGCCATGTAGAAGATTTCATCAATACTTCTAGTGCATGGTAGAAATTTTGTTGTTTATATATTTGAACAGTTATAGACTCCATCTGCTTATTAGAAACATGGCTTGTGTTTCATTTACACAAAGAAAAAAGTATATCGTCCACCCGTGATTTATGAATGTAAATTGAGATAAAGGCTACAAAGATGACCCAAAGTAATGTAGAGCCACTCTAGAAAGTGAATTACATAAGAAGTCAGATTTCTAACTACAGAGGTGGACCTGGACAAGTTTTGGGCCTCATTTTCCAACTCAGACTAGGTGAATTAGACAAATGATCACTTCTGCTTCTTTTAATTCTAACATATAAGACCTGAGTCTGAGACAAATAAGGAATAACAATAATAATGCTCTGAAATATTAACCATGCTAAATACTAGCAAAACTACCAAAGAACTAAGTGGTAAGCAGGAATAGGTTATATTTTCATTTTATTAATTCATATTACTTCTATTCAAATGCTATTATCCAGAAGTTAGGATAAATTTCTCTAATTTTTTGACCAAATATTCAGTAACTCCCTTGCAAAAAGTTTGACAAACAGTAAACTTGAAACTATTACACTTAAAGGAAGACTGATTTTCTAAGCCCTGTTAAGTAAAACCAAACTTAATTCCTGAGATTGAACAGTAATGATTCCTATAGCATTGAGAGCAGAAACATTTAAGCTTTATTTCAAGGATCACCACAATACCATTCACACAATTCATCCAGTATTCATTGAGCACCTACTCAAGAAGGCCTGTGTCTGATGTTAAAGAGGCTGGAGAAATAAGACTAATAACCTGATGTATAATATAATAAAAGTAAAGGCATTACACCCAATCAGGGGAGTCAGATGGAAGATATGGGAGAGGAGAGAACAGAAAAACTTCATAGAGAGAGTAGAATTCCAGTTAGGCTTAACATTTGTTTAATAAAACTTTTGTTTTAAAAATGTTTTAGAGTTGCAGAAAAATTATGAAGGTAAGTACAGAGAGTTCTCATATGCCCCACACCCAGCTTCTGGATTATTAACATTTTACATTGGTATGGCACATTTGTTACAATTACTGAACCAATATTGATACATTTTTATTAACTAAACTCTACACTTTATTCAGATTTCCTTAGTTTTCACTTGATGTTCTTTTTTCTGTTGGAGGATACCATCTACCATACATTACATTTAGTTGTTATATCTACTTAGGCTCCTCTTGGCTGTGATAGTTTCTCAGATTTTCCTTGTTTTTGAAGATCTTGACAGTTTTGAGGTATATTAGGCAGGTATTTTGTAGAGCACATCTCAACTTGTAATTATCTGATGTTTTCTTCATGATAAGAGTGGGATTATGTGTTTTTGGCAGAAAGACTACAGATATCAAGTACCATTTTCATCAGTTCATATGGAGGATACATAATATATCATGATTTATCACTGCTGATGTTGAGTTTGATTACCTGGCTGAGGTAGTGTGCGTCTGCAGGTTTCTCCATCATAGAGGTACTCTATTCCCTCTTTTCATACTGTGCTTTTTGGAAGTCAATGTGCACATCCCACACTTAAGGAGAAGGTAATTTTATGTTCTCCCTCCTTGAGGGTGGAGTACCTATACAAGTTATTTGTAATTCTCCCCCACTTAATTATTTATTCAAGAAAGTATTTATTTATATCAGTATGAACTCACGGATATTTACTTTATACTTTGGGTTATAATCCAATACTCACTTATTTTCTTGATCAAATATTTCCAGCTTTGGTAATTGGGAGCTCTTCCACAAGTTTACTATTGTGTCCCTTTGATATGTGGAGTTTTGTTTCTTTGAGAATTTCTTTACTTGTTGGCACTACAACACGATCAGTCTCATTTCCTGTCCTGGCTCTAGAATATTCTATTTCTCTGAAGAGTCCTGATTCCTCTGATTGGAGAGTAATATCAGAAACCAAAATGAGGGTGCTAGGCGTCTTCATTGCTACTGGACTGTCATTGCTTTAGATCTTCTTGGCAAACAGGGCGAGTAAATATTTGTACATATACTAGATGGCTAAGATGTTGAGAGGTATAATGGGAGGCTATATCCTTAATATACTTTTCTTAGCATTAAATATTAAGAGATTCTGTACCTAGGTTACTTTCAGTTTCTTTCCAAATAGCAGGGATACGTTTATTTATGAAAAAATCTGCCTAGACTGTCCGCCACTGCTTTATATATTTCTCCTAGAAACAGCTCCCAGAGTTTTATATATTCTGATAAAACTTCAGGTCATTTTGACAGTCTGTACTGTAAAATTACACAAAGGGACTAAGGGTAAACTGCTTGAAAAATCACTGATGGGGAGAAGAGCAAATGAAACATTCCAACAGTCCTCTTTGGTTAGTGTCAGCATCATTAGGCCACCATTCTCTCTTAAAAGCTCACTGGAAGTACAGGCATCAGAATGGCAGACAGCCACCTTCTCTAGCCCTCACCCAATAAAATAAAAAAAAGACAGATGGTATTCCTTGACAGATAGAAATAAAGGACTTAACATTACTGAGCACTAACTATGTTTCTGACTGTCTAGATAATTTCTATCTTTTTCTTCACTAAATTGTCACAGAAACTATTTAACAGATGAGTAAACTAAAGCACAGAAGGTAAATTGTCCAATTTACATCTCAAAAAGGGAGAGTGAATTCTATCCAGGCAGTTTGGTTATAGGAGGGTGCTCTGAATCTACAGACCATTCTGCTTGAGGGATGTCAATGAATGAGAGATTTCTGCAGATGACATTTAGTATTTTCTCTTCTAGTGGGGAGATCTCGTTAATCACAAAGAAGGAAAACCACTGGTTGTTTAAAACAAAATTTTATAATGAAAAATGACTCCTAAAATTGTTCTTGCTGCCAATTTATAATAGTATATCCAAAAGTATGCCCGGAGTCTGTGAGTGGTAAGCAAAATGCTTTAAGGTAGTGTGATTTGATCCATGATTTGATGCATATCTTTGTTTAAGATAAAGCACTCAGGTGGGTATTTACTTTTAAAAATAAACGCTTTAAATAAAAACATTTGACATGTAGCAGTTATGAGAATGTACGCAGAAAGTTTGAGTAATACTAATTTAGACTGTTATTTATTACAGAATATAAAGGTCACAAATCTTCTTCTAAGAAACATTATGTTCTTAAATTGCAAGAGTATATGACACATGGTTTTCCTCAATCTCCTATTTTTCAATATATTCTGTGCACTGAATAATTTACATGTAACTTATTAGAAACCCAGTATGAGCTATTCACCAAACTGAGCGTTGCATACATTATATCTAATGCTGTCAAACAACCTTTCAACTTTATTTTCCTCTTTTATCATCCCTGTTTATAAATGAAGAAATTGAGATTCAAAAAAGTGACACATGTTGCCCAAAATATTAGGTAGGAGCAGCAGAACTGGAGTATGAAACCAGGGTCACCTGACAAAAAACATCAATGTTCTTTCCACTCTACAAAGCTGCCACAGGCATTACTGGTGTACATGCCAGGCCACTAGTAAATATCAGTCAAACTCATCAAAGTACACAAAGTATAGCAAAACAATAACAGAATACTCAGAATAATAAACACTAATAAAGAAAAAATACTTCATTAAAGATAAAGTATTCTCTAAGTGTAAAGGATAGTAAACTTATTATCACTGCAATTGATGATCCATCCAATTTAACTAATTTCCTAATGAACACAGGAGAACTGTTTGTTTTTTAAGCAAATATTAAGGCTCACTTACTCCACGCCATCTCTATTGGAGTTAATTAAGGAAAATGCCTTCATAAAATGTCTTTCAAAACTAGTGTAAATACTCACATAAAGGGCTACCCATCTCTCTATTTCTTAGAAAGATCTCAGACTAAAAGTGCCAATTAAACTATCTCAAATAGCCAGGTAGAGCACCACCACCCTGGTAGAAGAACCATGTCATTGTAAAATAAGCTTCAGCTTCTTGCAGTTTTAAAGAGTTGGTCTCTTTTAGAAAAAAAGAAAATCAGATTCTACATGTTTTATGGCTTAATTGATAATCATGACATTTATAGCATCTCACATCCACCATATATACGTATTTTAGTAAGAGGTACAATCTATGTGAGTATTACATTATCTATCATCCTTACTTTTTGGGGAAAAAATTGCTTAATCTATCCATAAAATTAGGAAAAGTTCTATTTTACCTCAGCCAAGCCTTTTGTTTGGAATTTTTTTTTTTTTAAAAAAAACATAGTTCATAACATTCTGAGAAAGAAGTTATCACTCCCCTATAATTAAATTAAAATGTAATAACTGAAAGCAATTTCTCTAGTAAAAACTAATTTATTGAATCAATTAAAAGTTTTGCTAGTTAACTGTTAGGGATATTTAAGTTTACTGCCACTTAATATTGGTACAGAAACTGAATTGATGATAATAGAGAAAATTTAAGATTTGTTTTAATCTGTAGTGTTTTATTAAAGTCAAGGGCTTTACTATTCAATGAAACATAAAAATTTCTGTTAAAAGTCATTCCTTCTTTATGTTATTACTTTAAATAAAAGCATAGAAAATATTTTCTTCTAACACTGATCATAAAAACAAGCATTCCTAATTCTTCATAATAACTATGGCACTACATGTAAACTACATAAATCTCTGCCAAATCTACTTTTATTAAGTGGATGAAAAAGTAGACAGCAAACTCAAAATATCTGTAAATTGAGTTTCTGTACTTAATAGAAGATATTTTCTTTTAAAATTTACAATTTTTCTTTAGGCACATTGATTAATTCTTAACAATTATCTTATGACTATGTTGATAAATTTTAATATTTTATTTAATGTAGAAAAATGACTATTGCTATTTGTTCTCCATAAAATAAGAATGCCTCTTCCAACTATCTTCAGTTTCCTTCTTAGCAAATGTTAAACATTTATTTCTGTTCTAAGAGTTATATTTGTGTAATGCTGAAATATCAACATTTAGCTACTTCTATGAGCATTCTATATTCATTCCAATACCCCTTTTGCCTAGAAGAAAATGTATCAGCAGTGATAGAAAGTTCTAGTATATGTTATATATGCACTGACTATTAAAAAGCAGCAGGGGGAGCAGACAATGAAAATACTAAGAAAAAGCACCCCAGAAAAGCAATTGATTTATGAACAACAGAAACATGATAGAGATATTTCTATTAAAAAAAAAAAGACAAAATAAATTCCATAAAATAGAAATGATCACATATGTAAAGCTGGCCTACATACATCTGGAATGAACTAGAGTAAAACCTTAGGTCTTTTAGAAGGATGCTTGAAACCTAATTTCAAAACAGACTTTCAGCTTGAAGCATGGCAGTTTCCAGCAATGCCAAGCCAAGAAACTGGCAAAAAATTAGAGAGGAGAAACAAAATATGTTCTTACAATGGTATATTTTGAGGGGAAATCAAATGGTTTTGTTTTCTCCTTCAAACATTACTGCACTTATACTGAAGGCCTAGTGACATGGACATTATTAGGTCATGAGTGGATAAAATTATAGGGTTCTATAGCATAAGCCTTGAAAGCCCTGAGGCTTAGACTCCTTGCTTACCCTCCTTGAATACTCAATTGACTTTCCATTACAGAAAGTAACCAAAACACTGTGAAATTACTCTGCATTAAAAATATTTTAAAAAGTATTCTAGCTGTATAAAAGAATGGAAATGTGCCCACCAATCTCACATTATGCTTTACATGTTCTAATAATGATTAGGACTGTGTTTTCAGTTTTAAGGTAAAACAAACACTATTTATTTGGCTCTTCATTGTGGAATTCTGTAACTGGAATTTAAAAAAAGTTTAAACTTCTAATTAGAACTTTGAAATGTTTGTTTATATTATACCCCAAACATGAACATATAATTTAAGCATTTTTTATAATATAAAAATGTGCATTAAAGACAGTTATTTAATAATTATATTATTAAAATCCATGAAATTTAAAATGTCAAGCATAAATTACAAGTGGCAATTTATGGTAAAAACAAATATATTTTAGCTAAGTAAGCAACCAGTGAAGTTTGAACTAAATCTCAAATAATAATACCAAGAACAACAATATTGTCTGACACTATTTGTTAGCAAGCTGTTTTATACATACTCTTTCAAACTCCTGTACTGATCTTTCAAAATGGATGTTACTGTATCCATCTTTCATGCTAAGGAAATTAAAGCTAAAAATGTTTATTTCTCTGATATAAGTCTGCTAGCGACTCTAAAAGCTTTGAGACCTCACCAAAACCTCTCTCAGCTACAGTGATGAGGTTCCAAAGGAAATCTGTACAAATCTCAAGTAGATTAATGTGCTTATGAGGGTAAGTGCTGTAGATTTAACCACTCAAATTAAATGCCATCTGGAGCCTCTTACCCTACTTGGTACAAGCATCTGACATGTATTACAGCCAGCTCTGGCCTTGGCCAAGAATTCAATAATTTTCCAGTCTCAAAAACATCGATAAGCATTATACACATTACAATACCAATCAGGAAATATAGCTGGTTGCTTCTAAAGCATCATTTAAAAACTGCTAATTCTTTTCATTAAGATTTTCTAAAACATATAAAGAATCTGTTAACCCAATTTGTTAAATGGATCTGAGGAATCAATTTCTTTCTTCCTAATACCCAAATCCATCTCCATAATAATCATTACAGAGATATAGTGATTATTTGTATAGTGTTCTATATTATCACTTACCAACCCTCGTCTCCTACTAGTATTTTTATTGTTGTAGAGTATATATATTTTTTAAACTCAATGAAGAAAAAAACAGGAAAACGTCATGACTTTTTAAAGGCAACAAGAAAATAACCTGAAAACATTGGTTGGTTTGAACAAATACACATAAAAAGAATAGATGACAATAAACCCAATAATCAAAATGCTATGCTTCAGAATTATTCATTCATACTCGAGCGGTATCATACAACCCAGTGGACATGTGATGCAAGCTGTCACAATTCCAGTTAAGACTTAGGTTCACTCACTGGACCTTTAGATCAGCTGCTGCAACTCAGTTTACAGCTCATGTGGATATGACTTATTCGTGCCCTTGTTATCAAGTAGAAGGGTCACTTTACAACCTTTACTAAGAGTGTTTTTTTTCCTTTTATGTTAATCCTTTTACATCAATAAAAAGTCACATGAGCTTAGCACTCATTCAGAAATGAATGAGTTAAAACAAACAAAAAAAAAATGAATGGTTTAGACAGTAAAAGTTTAAACAACAGTTTCACCTGACGTAAATTTTTTTAACATTAAAAATAAGTCTTCTCTCAGCAACCACAAGACATAAACACTGCTAGTGACTACACTTTGAAAAAGTATTTTCTCACTTAACCTAGATTTTGCTTCAACCAAATAAAACCACTTCCCACACTAACCCTGTAAACTAACTCAAAGTCTAATTAAAAGGTCTTTATAATGAATAATAATAACAACAAAAACCCTGTCTTATGTGGCATCTTCAAAAGAAAGGAACCATTTTGAGCAATTATTGTGACATAAAGTTTTCTATTTTATCTTAAAATGTAGATAAATTAATTACTTGACAGTTGTCCTTTATAATACATTAACATAATTAAAAGACAGAGCTCATCGTTAATAATATAGATTTTGAAGAAAAGTAATTGTAGCTTTTCAGGTTCATTTTGCTAAAAAAAAAAGAGTACAGTTAAATTATCTCAAAAACATAAGCAAATGCTTGCATATTTTTTAAGTGCCTTCAGGATTTCCTCCTTGCTTTACTACACAGAATTAACCAGAGAAGAGAATTAAGAACTCAGGCCTACTGCAGAATGGTTCCATTCAGCATGTAGGACTCTGAGATACTCAGCATATGTCTACTGCTATTATGAATCAAATTATGAAAGAACAATTTATATTTTATAAAACCAATCAATGAACTAAGACTTTGTTAGCCAGATGAGAACAATGGCACCTAATGCCACAACAGGGAGTGAGAGAGCAATAACCCATCATTTCAATCAGGAGCCATACCAAAGTTAGAAATGAGGCCCCAATGACAAAAAACAAATTCATATTTGACCACTGTTGTGCATATGGGTATGTTAGTGCCTGCAGACAGTGAGTAGAGAGTCTTTTTTATTTGAAGGTAACATTTCACTTAAAAACAATACTGTTTATATAAACACTGTCAACATATAAGACAAGTGGCTGATATGCTATGGTATCTTTAAAATCTGCAGGAGAAAAAAAAACAGGTAGGAAAAAACCATAGTAAGCAAAAACAAAACAAAACAAAACAAAAACCTCTAATTGTTGAAAAAATAGTGCACAACATAAACAGTAAAATGATATAACCTTCCTGACCTTGTCAATAGGTAGCCAAAAATTAAATTTAACAGGCAACTGTTACTAATTGTCACACAAAATTACCAGTCCTTACTAGCTGAATCCCTCGGCCTTTTGCATCCAGCATTCATATGCTTCCTTTCTTTCCCCTCAGCTAATAACTATAAAAAGCATACATAATCCCAATTATTTCCTTAGAGAACTAAAGAAAAAAATTAGGAATTCTAAAAACTACAGCAAAACAGACAACACTCTACCTTGCTTGAAGGCTGTGTCAGGATGAAGGTTACTTCTTAGCCCCTAAAACTCCATCAAACCAAGACCAGCGCGTTGGCATATAAGGCAGAAATGCCCCACTGAAGCATCACTGTAACTAAATGCCCTCAGAAAACTGACTTTTTTTTCAAGATTCAAAGAAACAAAGTTAAAGATCATAATGAATTTTCTAACTTTGTTGACTTTCCTGTGACACGTATGGTCAATGAGCACACAAAGGCTCAGTTTTTACAGGGTACCCTGACATCTAGATAAATGTGGGTTAAGGTTCCAAGTGCAGTTCCAGGTGACATGCACGAGATTGCATTGACCTCCAGTAACTCTTATTTCCAACTGGGAATCCCAAGAATACCTTTAAACATGCAACACCAATGGACCTGACTAGGTTTCTGCTGCAAGGGCAAAGTGTCACTTACGAGTCTCCCACACCTCCCCACCCCCCAAAACATTCACTGTGTCCTGGGGGCACCGCAACCAAACTATATCAAAGTCGCTTTTGCCAAATGTTTATTTGGAGTGAACAGAAGAGCGAGGGAAGGAACAGAATCAGGAACCTTCCTCGGTGAAAGCAAAACTGCCAACATGCAGTGTAATAAATCTCTATTTCCTGGGGCCACGGAGACTGGTGGCTGCGCTAGCGCGGAATCAGCAGCCTAGGGGGCATCGGTGACAGCAGGGACTTACCTTGTTGGAGGCCATCTCACTGACGGAGTGCCTGGTCTGCAGGGTCTCTAGCTGGTCCAGACACCAGTCCAGCTCCTCCAGGGTCTCGCTGGCCAGTTTCTGGTAGGCCTCCTCTGCGAAGAGATAGGGAAAAGGGAACTCAGTTCTCAAGCGTTTCACTGGGCCGCCAGCGAGTTCAAAGGGGGCCATCCTGCCATACCCCGCCATGCTCGGATGCCCGGTGCCCGCACATGAGGGCTGTTCCTTCATATTGCCGAGCCGGGCACCGCTAGGGGGGCCGAGGCTCTGCTGGCGGGGCGGCCGGCCTCGGGAAAGCACGGTCTCTCCAGCTTGGCGTCTCAGTCCAGCGTCCAGGGAGGGCGCGCAACGTGCGGCGAAGCCAACTTTTACAGGGAGACACGGGCAAAAAAACCCCACGATGCGACTTTGAGACAGTGGGGCGGGCCAGAGTCCTAGTCCTTGAGGATGGCGAAGAGGGTGGCGCGTGCGCCCGGGAGCCCGCCCCGCGGAGGGAGCGCCTGGTCCACGGTCCAATCTGCCGGGCGGCCGGCCCGGAGACGCGGCCCCGCGCGCGCCCCGCCTGCCCAGCCTTCACTCGAAGCACATGAATCAGCCGCGGCCGGGTGCGCGGCCACCACGTTTCCTGTTTTCTCTCTCAGCTCCTCGGGCGGCGGGCGCACCGCGGCTCCATCGCCGCGGCTTTCCGGGAACACTCCCCCTCACAGCCCTCGGTGTGCCTGTGCCCTCCTCGGCTCCCTTATTACGAAAAGATTCCGAAGTGCCACAGCCGGCCCGGGCCCCTGCCGCGTCCTTCCCCGCAGCCTCTGCCCCGCCGCCCCGCCGTGGCTTTGCCCCCGCGCAGCCCGGTGCCGCTCGCTTTGAAGCCCAGCCGGGGAGGCGCGGGCTCCAGCGAGTGCGACTGTGGGGCTGCTGTGGGGCTGTGCGAGGGGCGCCGCGGAAAACCCGGCGTGGAGCGCCCGCCGCCCGCCCGCCGCCTGGGGTCGCGCGGACAGCGGGGCTCCGGCGGCTCCCCGCGCGCACGCGCGCGGCCGCGCACCTGCCCCGCTGGGACCCCCAGCGCCCCGCGGAGCCGCTGCCGGTCTCCGTCGCCCCGACTGCCTGAGCCTCATGGTCTCCACTAACAGCTGCTCCCTGGCTGGTTTCGCCGGAGAGCCCGGCGGGCGGCACAAACAAGATTATTTAGATCCCGTGCAACCTTTCGGAAGATTTGGGTTTTAGGGTTTTTGAGGCTTCGTTACTGAGGGTTTAGGATTTACCTACTTCAAGACGACAGGGTAGCTGTGAGAATAAAAGAATTGCTGTGAAGACTAGACTGAGTACTCAGCCCAGTTCCTGCTAAGTACCAGACTCTTAATTTTGGGGCGGACATAAACGAGCACGCAAAAAATATCGTGTTGTGGGTCGGAACACTTTGGAATTAAGAGATTTGACACTGTGCTGTAATTTTACATTCAGAATTGTTTAAGAGTTTTCTTAAAGGAACGGTCGTGTTAATGCATCACAAGGTGTAGGCAGTTTACGCATGTCCTGCCTACGTGCTCCAGGCGTCTGTGGAACTGCAAACCCAAGACCAGGATGGTCTTGTGATGCCAAGGGAGAAGGTCTGGAAGGGTGCTTCTATCCACCATGCGCAGAATAAACTACAAACGCGAGGAAATGAAAAGACCATATCCAAAGGCTTCACATGAAAGCTAGTTCTACTTACAAAAGCAGACCCTGGGGGCCACCCGCACTCTTCATGAACAGAACAATTGCGGACAACTTTTCTACGTTAGGAAACCTACGGGAGGGAAAAATTCCAAACTCCCAAGAGTGCATCTTATAAAACTTTCTTATTTTCTATTAGAAATAATACATCGAAAAGTTAACATGAAGTTGGTGAGATCATTTTTCTTTGTTTTGGAATCTAAAGATATTGGAGGAGACGACATTCTACCCTTGAAATTTGGGATCCATAAATGATTGATCAGTGGCCAACAAAGAATTTCACGGACTGAATCTCAGGCTCCTGGGATTGTCCGGATAGGTTTTTACATATAATTTGTAAAAGTTACAATAATTTTCAAAGTATTTGTTACATGTGCCATGTGGTTCATTGTTATCAAGGATTCTTGAACTGTTGCTATTCACTTTGAGAACTCTGGATTAAAATTTGCCTCTTTTATCCTACTGCCTTTTTCTTTTTCTCCCTGAATGAAGCGAGCAAACAATTGCTTAAACCTTACCAGGTGAGTTCTAAAGTGTTAAGACTGGAGCTTTTTGCCTTAACAAAAGGAAAAATCTCAACGATAATTTTAAGTAGTAAGTATAAAATATTTTATCTGTATAGCCTTTCCTTGATTATAGAATATAAAAATATAACATGATTATAAAAATTGAAACATTACACAAAGACGTAATGTAGAAAGTTCCTTGAAATCTCATACCCTAAAGATCATAAACAATAATTAAGCTTATGACCATAACACATTTTCATTGTACTTAATATCTTCCATACGCAAGCATAGCATAGTTGTGATGATAGTACATCTACTATATGGTCTATGGCCTTTGCGTTCTCCATCCCTCTACTATATAACATAGGGAGGTAGAAAATTAACTTATTTTGGATCATTTGTCCATAGTTAGCACATCCAGTGGGTTAAAGATGCAAAATCATTGTTCTAGGACTTTTTTACTGTCATCTTTCCAGTCACTGGTTACATCCCAAAGCCAGGAAGCCCCTCTCCACACCTCTAAGGTTTGGCTTTCCACCGGTCCTTTCCCCTGCACTCTCAACTCTTCCAAAGTCTGAGCTCTCAGGTAAGTAATCCCCTCCCATCTTCACCAACTTCTCAAAGCTTTTCAGAAATACAGGCCTTTGACCTAGCAGGATATGGGGCCACATATTATATTTCACTGTTTAATTTTTAATTGTAATAGAAATGTAACTTAGAAAAGTTTAAATACTTCAAAACATATATCTACATACAGGACTTGCTCCTAAGAAGGTAGTACAGCAACAAGAGGGACAACCTACGTCAGAAGATCTACTTTATGTCCAAACCACAGATAAGCTATTTTGACAGTCAACATTTGGGTGCAATCATAATGTGTTATGTGCATGCATTTTTAAGTTCTAACATCTTCTGCATGCACTGAATAAATCTGAATGAGAAAAAAAAATAACCAGAACTCATCTACATGTTACCAATAAGAAACTAATTACCAACAACAGTAAAGAAGTTTGTTCTATAAAATTGTTGCTCAAATAAAAAATTATTGTTGATGTTAGCATAGACCTAATACTACTTTTTCCAGATTCCTAGATTTATAGGCAATATGGCTAACCACAGTTCTTCAGGATCATTATTAAACTTAACTTTTAGGAATTTTAACCCCAAATGTTCTAAGACATTGAGTAACTGACCTTTTCATCCCTACTAAAAAAGCCTCAATGTGAAGTTGCCAGCTATCCTACAGGAAACTGAATCACCACACTAAACGACACACCTAAATATCATCAACGGCTAGCAAGACAGAAACAGTGAGCTCATTTAATTTTGGATTTTACCAAACACAAACTGTATTCATTAATAAAATACTTTCTCCCCAGAGAGTAGTGTTCACTGTGGCATTTCTTGAAAATGTAGAAAAACTCTTCTATTTAATTATCTAATATCTTGCTAAATCAAGGAACTGAAGGGAGCAAAACTCCCAGACAACAACTGTTGGATAAATTCCATAAAAACTAGGAGAGATCTATCGAACAGCCACTGAGAAATAACTTGAGCCTTTGGAGGTCTCGTCCCACAGCTGCATTGGTTTTCTTCAAGGAACCCTTGATATATGTAACCCCCGTGGCTCTGTTCAGGATTTTCTGTGAACAAACAGTTCTCAATTCTTGCAGGCCAGCACTTGGCTTCCGTCATTGTGATGCGATCAAGGGTTCCCCTGACACATGGCCTGAAATGGTGCCAGGCGTTCTATGAGAAGATGCTGAAACAGCAGCTTCCCTTTGAAAGGGAGAAACGTAACTGCCTCAGAGCCACAGCAGTTAGCTAGAGGTTGAGGTCGTTTTCTTGTGAAATGTTCAGCCAATTACTCTTACCCACAACTTACAGTGATGTTGACCACTGAGGTAAAAGGATCCACACACTACACGATGTGTGACTGTATAGATATTGGTTTCTTTGCCAACATTTGAATGAGTAAAGGTCTATATGAATCTGTCAAAATTCCTAGATAGGCCTATTGGTGTAAATAAAAAAAGGACAAAAAAAACATTACTTACTGCGAACACGATTTGCTTATACTTAATTAAAAAATAATTGTTAATGGCTGATTTAGATTTTTCTTAAAATTAAAAAACAAACAAAACACTTCACTAAACAGCTCCTAAAACAAATACCTGTATATCTTCCTAACCGGTCCAGCTTTGCCTCTACTAATTCTCACCAAAATTTCTATTTTGTTCCTAAAGATGGAGTTCATGGTTTCTGAAATAGGCAGAACTGGAAAAAACAATTTCTCTTTCACTATGTGTTGCTTCTAAGTAAGTTGCTCCCTGAGTTCACTACAGTAAAAGATTTGTGCAGGTTAGCTCTAACTTTTGCTGACTTATTTTTTTCTCTATGCATTTTATCTGATGGGAAATACATAAAGGAGTTAGATTCACTTTCAATGTGTACATGTAACACGTTTAAGCAGAGCTTGCTAGTGGCAAGTTGCTCTCATGTCCAAGTGTTTTTCTGGCATCAAAGTTCTTATTTTGAAGTATTTTAAAATCTTACGAAATATATAAAATCTCAGTGCTTCAAAAAACTTTCAAAGGGAAGAGGTACACAATTTTGTGAGTTTTATTTTCTATTTTATCTTCTCACTATCTACATTCCCCCCACCCCCAGTGCTGTGCCTAAGGCTGTAGTAGAATTTTAAAATGAAATAAAAGATTTGGCTTCAGTGACTTCTAGGACCATCAGTAATTCAGCAAACATTAATTTAGCACCAACTATATGTCATGTGCTTTATTAGAGCCTGCAAAAACAAGATGACTAAAAGAGTGTGTCCCTTATCTGAGGAAAGCCTATAGTCCAGTAGTGGAGCAAATTTTAGTGTACTATACTGTAGAAAGCATTCTCAAAAAAGCACATGGGGTATGGGGGAATAAAGGAGGGCTGTTTAAATCAGACTGGGGTAGAGGTAGAGTAGGAGAAGGCTGAGTCCTAAAGAATGAAATAGGAGGTAAGTAAAGAGAGTGAGAAAGGTTTTTAAGGCAAAACAATATGAGCAAACCAATGGGCCTATATTCAATAAGATATATGTGCATGTATATGTAGAGAAAGGAACTACCAAGAGCTTTGCTTGGGAAAGAAGCTGGAGCAATCTACAGGCACTGGCTGTGGAGGTCCTGTCAGACATCTGCTGGTAGGGACTTTAGACTAAACCTTCAAGAGTAGGAACCACTGAATGAATCAAAGTATTTGGGTAATATGGATGTGATTTTATTCAAATGGAAAATTCTAGGGCTCTATAGTAAATGAGATTGAAGAAAGCAAAGACTGAAGTCAGTGAGACCATTATTTTTGGCTATATTATTGGTAGAATAAAATTAATACTTTATAGAACATTTGCTTCTCTAATAATTATTCTCATTTAAGACAATCTCAATATTAAAATTCTACATAGGCGTATGTTCACATAATATGTCAGGCATGAATAAAAAAGGACTGCCCAATGTGACTTGCAAGGGAATAAACTTCTTGCTCTTAAAAAAACACAGTCATTGATATTTTAATCATATTGTATTCACAATAACTGCGTTCACCAGAATTTCTTTCAGGGAGAGCTTACTTATTATAGAATGTGAAACTTTAAGAAACTTGTTTTGGATGGAACTAATCTGTACCCTCTTCTACATAGAAAAGGGGAAGAATATTTTGGTTGCTCTGGGGAGTGAGCAGGGGCGGCGATGGGGAGGGAGGGGGAGGGAGGAAAGGGGGATGGAAAGAGAGAGAGAGAGAGAGAGAGAGAGAGAGAGAGAGACAGAGAGAAAGAAGTCTACTTGGCCTACAGAGCAATTCCACTCTATAAATCTCCCTCTTCTCGTAATCTTTAATAAAGTTGCTGGAGGCATACAATGCTGAGTTAAAGGGATTTTGTTTTGTTTTGTTTTGTTTTAATCCAGTGAAGGGACTGAGCTCAGAGGCTCAATTGGCTCAAACTAAAATGTCAGCCCGAGTTGACACTGAAGAGAAAGAGTCAAAGAAAGAGGAGAAAGCTTGTGGAACACAATTTAAGAGGAGGGCTTTTGCTTAAGAAATTAGAGTTTGAGCCCAGTTTAATCAACCAATCTGGGTTAGAGACTCCATGTGATGTGCGTGTGACTGTAAGCAATATTATCTCTTGACCGAAATTAGAAGAATAGAAGGAGGTTCCAACATCCATTCCACTTCATACAAGTTGTCATTCCATGAGTTAAATAACCCTGCATTGCTCATCTAATAGATTATTTTCTAGGCACTGCACTAAATGATGAAGATTTAGTAATGAACAAGGTAGTTGAAAGTTCCTGCCTACTCTCAAAGAGTTTCCATTCTATTGGTTATGGTGATCTTCTTTTAATTGTAATAAACATATATTGAACAGCTGCTATATGCTAGGTGCCAAGTACACCAAAGGAAAGAAAATAACCTTGGTTTTTAAGAAGCTCATAGTCCAATGAAGAGGACAATTATGGAAGGGTATGTATGTAACTTGTCCACTAAAAGCAAGTAGTAGGTGTAGGTAAACACAAGGCAGAGAAGGGGGACAGGGAAATTGCCACCTACCACAGCCTAAGAGAAGTCTGGGAAAGTTTTCTGAAAGAATGTCAGCCCCAAGTCTCAAAGGATGAATTAAAGAGTTAACTAGGTAAAGAATGGGAGGCGACATTTGAGATAGAGGGCAAACATATGCCATTGCTAGTAGGAGAACACTTAACAAGATTGTTTAAATAAGTTAATCTGCAATAATACATTTAACACATGAGAGCATCCTTTCTCTCTCATAGGTTCTCAATCATAAACCAATTACTATTTTCCTACTATCACCGTCAGCCTTTAATCATTAACCAGGTCAGGGTTGAACATAAGCGAAAAGTCTAAGACCTAGAATAACTTTTATAAGACCACACCAAATCATGCAAACTCACTATGTATAAAAAAAATGTGCAGGATATGTCATAAGTTAATGGAAAAGCACCACTTACTGTGAGGTGGCTGAGAGGATCATTCCAACACTTCCCAAAGAATGTTCAAATAAACATTATTTCTGTAAGATTCTCTTTACCAAAAGAATTCTGTGGTCAAGCAAGTTTGGGAAATGTTGAATATGTAGTCTCTCTGCAGTGATTTGTAATGGACATGAACCCAGTGAAATCTAGAAGGTTTACAGCAAAGAGAATGTCATTTTACAAGTATTACCTAAATTTATTTGATATGAAATGCTTCCCCCCACCCCATACAACTATCATCTCTTAAAACATACTTTGGAAAACTTTGTCTTATACCATGTCAGGTGAGTCCAAAAACATAAATACAATACATGAGTTCTCTAGGATCCTATATATTCAAAATCCCCACCAAGAACATCTTATTTCCCCTCCGCAGGCCTTTGCATATTGTTGAGAAATGATCAGATAGTAAGCTTCCTCCTTCCTTTCCTTCCTCTCTTTCTCTTTTTCTTTTCCCCAGAGAGAGAACAATCACAAAAATAAAAATCCATACATATTTATGGAGCCTCTCTGATGTTCTGGCTGCTATGAAATATAAGAACATGAAAGATTCAGTGGCCTAGACCTGGGAAGGAACTTATAATATCCTGCTGAGAAAATCAGACACACAATCAGCTGCTGCCTAGAGACAATGTAAGGTGGCATAGAAATCATTTAGTTTGGGACTGCTATTGTAGTTCAGAGGAGGGGGATATGGACTGTAGTGAAGAAGGTAAACGTGGATGAATGTCTTTAATGATGAAGTCTATGGTTTGAATGGCTGTGGGAGGAGGGGGTTAGCTGGCATTTTTTTCAGGTATGAGAAATATCTAGAGCCAAGGATAAGGGTTACATATGTGGGTGGTAAATAGTCGGGATGGAGCAGACTACTTGGAGGGAGGAGAAGGGAAATAGAATTGAATACTTAAATGTGTAGCCTTGAGTTAATCTATATGGTGGGAATTAAATAAGTGCACTGGTAGCCCAGGAGGATAAAACAGAGAAGGAGAGATACTAAGAATCCATTGCAGTAGTCTAGGTGCACAGCAAGCAGTAAGCAGAGTTCTAGAGGTATTCATTTTAGTGACCTACTCTGACAGTTACGAGTAATAGAAGGAGCATAATATTGGGAACAAAGACCTAGGGTTAAATGCTGACTCCGCAACTTAGCGACCATGTTGCAAATTTGGGTGAATTATTTAAATACTCTGTACCTCAGTTTTCTCTTTTGTAAATAGAGCTGAAAATGCATTTCACAAGGTTGCTACTCCTCAGGGTAGTCTCCGTATTTTATTTGAATTTTAAGACTAATTTAAAAATCAAATGTCCATATGTCTATTTCATTTTTTGTTGGTTTCAATTTAAATGCATTATTTGTTAAATATTATAAATGTTTACCAAGTCCATTACATGTAATATATAACAGCTGATTTTAATAGCTGTTCATCTCCTCCCCATCTCTTCTTAAAACACAAAGCTGTCAACATTATTCTGTATGTATTTTTGATATTAGCAGTAGTCAGCACCTGTATCTCTCTGAAAATTAACACCATTAGCAACAGTATTTATTGTACCTGCTACTTTAAACAATTTAAACTGTAGTTTTATTAAGCAAGATGCATATAGCATGCCGTTCATGTTGTATTTCATTCTTAGGATTAGCTTTCAAAAGCATAGTATTCCACAGAAATCTGGATGATTCTTTTCTTACCCCAATCTTGTCAATTTACATTTTATTTTGATTATTTCAGTTTTATGCTTAAATTACGGTTCCTTGAAAAGAGAAAAAAATTGCATAGCATTTTTCTTCCCATTGTCTGAAGATATAATGGTTGTACAAGTTTGAGATCCACTAAAACTAATTGTTGTACTATGTTTTTCTGTGACTTTATATATATATATACATATTTAAAGCCACAGTACATATCTTAACTCTTAAAGTACAACTTTTAAGTTTTCTAAATTTTGCTATTTTGCTAATACCACTATAGGCTCAGTGCTTCTATTTCACTGGAATTATTTATTTTTTTTCCACATAAATTTTTGATGGAAATCTAACCAATGGAGAGGCTTCTAAATATTTAAGTCCACATTCTAATTAAGGTCTTTATATTTTGTCTTTATAACTTGTTCTTGGTGACCTAATAATCATGGCTGTCCACCTTGGAAATGTCCTTTCTTCATTAGAATCAAGGCACCAGCTAAACAGACCTTTTTTTTTTTTTTTGACATTCTTTGAGATCTTCTAACAAGCAAAAATTATGGGAAACGTCACCTTCTGTGGAGACTGCAATTTTCTCCCTAAGGCCCAGACTCCACCCATACAGTTTTAGGATAAGATTAAATGAGATGAAGCAGTGACTCTTAAATTTTTTTGATAGTGAGTCACAGTAAAAAATATAATTTATACCATGACCAATATACTTGTTTAAAGTAGGAGGTGCAATGAATATAGTTGTTAATTTTGCACATTTTTGAAGAAGTATGGGTGCTGACTCCTAGTATAAACATTTTGTAAAGCATAGGAATGTTTTGATGCCTATATTTGTTCTAAAAAAGTAGGGAGAGCAAACTTCTATTAAAAGCAATTCCTGTGTAATATATATTATGGCCATGAAAAAAAAAATCATTTATAGTCTTTGTTTAATAAACCATGAATTTAAGCTCAAGTGAAAACAAACAAACAAAATATATATGTATATACACAATATAAAGGAAATCTATATATAATTGACAGTATACACACATACATTTAATCCAATATATATAAAAAGAATTGAAGCAGAACTTACATAAAATTATTTACTCTTACTGTATATGATTCATTCTAATGTTTTCTATCCTATTTAATTTAAAAGTCTTGATCATGATCCACTAAATTGATTTTGCAAAACACTGAGGTAAGGAATTACCTAAGTCCAATAAATGTTAGTTTTGTCTTCCTCTTCTCTCTTTCTCCCACTTTAAAGTAAAAACTCTCCTACTTTTCTTCTTCAAGGGAAAAGTAAGGAGAACAGAGAGATTTCTAAGGTATCAGCTGTCTTATATGCAGAAATTTTGTAAATAATTTCTTCATACATGTGTGAGTTTTCTTGGGGCTTTAGAGGCTTACCAGTTGAACACATAAAGCAGGAGTCACCCACTACAGTGCCTGCAGGAGCCAGACAGAGCATGGGAATGAATGATGTGGTTGGTGGGGACTTCAGAGGGGACTGTGGGAATTCTAGTTAGCTATTGCTAATCTCAGATTTTTCAAAAGAATCCCAATATTTATTTTTTTGATGCAAAATTTATGTTTTTAAACTTTTAGCAAATAATTAAAAAGAGTTAAATACTTTAAAAACCAAACAAAAATGGCAATGACCCTTAGTGGTCAGTTGCAACCTCTAAAATCAATAGTCTTTAGCACAAGTGACAGAAACATTCCTGACACCAGTGTTTTAGACAAGCCCATGCAGACCTTATAATTTCAAGGTAGAGAAATTAAACATTTCTGGAATCCTGAATGGTAACATGAAACGAGTGAAAGACTCTTTGATTTGGAGTCAAAAGACAAAGATTCCTTTCCTGGTTCCAACAGTTACTCAGGAATGGCCTTGGCCAAATGATCTCAGCTGTCCATGGACCAACTGGACCCCTATGAAATGTGCTGTAAAGAACTTGGCCTGACCAAAAATACCTGACTCCAATGACCTAACAATTACTAATGACCCAGCTAAATAGGGATCACTATTTCCAAGAGGCTTCCATACATACTAACCCTTTTATTGGCAGATGAATAGGAAAAAGTACATTTTTCCATTCAACTCTAATTTTCCTTTCTAGATCTTAAACACTTACAAAAATTTCCTGGAAAACCTAGCTGTTTTCTTTATTTCTAGGGGTCTTTTCATCTTTCAGTCTCTCCTACATAACCTTAATGTTCCTAAAGCATCTCTTATCTAATAATAATATATAATGATAATATCTCTCCTTACGCAAGACCATATTCTAGTTGTTTAATGCCTAGATGTTTAATAGGTTTCATCCAAACTTCAGTTAGACTCCTGAAGCCCCTCTAAAATCTAACTCACTGTCTTCACCATTCCTAGTGGCTGATCCCACCTATACACCCCCACCTCCTTGTCAGCAAATTTCCTTACAGTCTCATCTCTGCATATTTGGTCATATTTGTCACTTGCTCATCCAGTCATTCCTTTCCTCTTTCTTTTCATTTATTCTATTCTTCCTTTTTACACATTACTTCTTTCATACAAAAGTTCTCTCAATCGAGGAAGCTCTGCATAGAGCCATATGACAAGCTCTCTGTTGGAACAGCAGGCATGTCTGAAATAGAATTATCCTGAGATTACTCAGAGAGGGGGTGCTCAGGAGGGGATTAAGAGCAATGGGTTCTATGGTTGGAAGGAATCCACATACTTTGCCTCTTTTGGTTTTATCAGGGGTGAGTCCTTTCACAAAGGAAACTAGACATTGTTACTTGATTCATCCATGTCAACTTAAATTTTGTTCAATTAACTACCACATAAATATTTGTTGAACACCTGCTGGGTGTTAATCTAAGTACTATAAGAAATGCTCAGTTTAAGAGCTGTATTCAGAGATCTCTGGTTTCAGGGAGCCCGCAATCTAGAGGTGCTGATTAACAAATGAACAATCCAGTGATTTCAAAGAAATCATACATGCTGTGGTAGAAGCATATACAGGTGAGGAAAGCTCAGAGGATCCATTCAGGCTTCCTAAAGAGGATGTCTGTGCTCTCTTTCACCTGGTAACTGCTGATCAGAGTTTGCAGACTTGGCTGGGATTTAGGGAACAATGTGAGAACAATAGGAAGAGTGGGTCTGGTGGCTCAAATGGGGTAAGAAAAAACTTGTGGCACTGGCCTCAGGCACACCAGGCACACAAAATGATCTTTTCCTTCAACTCTCCAGCTTCTCTTCAGAGGAAGACTAGGAGTGAAGGAGAAAAGAAGGCAGAGAGCTATAACCACTAGGGCGAAGGAGGAATGAGTAGGCATGAGTCTGTAGAAAGGTGGAAAATCAACCAACTGAAAGCTGAGAACATCCAGTATATAATGTTTGTTCAAAAAGGACAATTAAAAAAGCAATTGTGGGAGGCAGAGGAGAAAAACTGGGGCTAACAGGTAAGTGGGTGAAGAAAATCGAGACCTTTGAGAACTTGATTAAATTTTGCAACTTGAATTTCTAACTTGCTGCCTCTGTCTGCTTCTCCCTCCTCCCCAAGATCTGGGCCCTGTGGCCCCGGGGTCTCTTTGTGGGACAATGAACCTTTAGAAATGAATTCATCATGACAAGTAAGCATTGCTAACATAATTCTCCTTCAGGGTGAGTGAGACTGGCACTGAATTTAACCTGTTTGGTTGAATCCTCGAGGAAGAGGTTTGCTCTACCTGAGTAAAAGCCCCTAATCTAGCTCAGGACACCCCACCCCACTCCAATTTCTTCATTTAGTACCAAAACCAGAGAGTCCTGCTCATCTTAATCCTTGAGTGGATTATATTCTGGGCTATTCTGGGCCAAAGAAGGACTTCATAAAGACTAAAAATTCAAGAGAATCATTTTTAGAGCAAAGTAGTCTTTGTTTTTAAATATGATCTTTGCCACTGACTAGCCAGAGACTCTTATATAAACTAATTAACTTGTCTAAATTTGTTATCTAATTTGTAAAATGGGGAAAGCAGTACCTACATCATAGGGTGATTTTGAAGATTAAGTAATTGTAAGCATGTGCCTGAAAAAGAGTTAAGTGTTTGAAAAGCGATGACAATGTTTTGTATATGCAATGACACAGGGCATGTTTAGCTTTTGTGAATTATTCCCACTCACCCCAATGTTTCACTCTTCTCCCAGATTCTGTTATCTGCTGGCTGAGTCTCTTTCCAGCCTTTATCAATGTGATTAGGAACATTTATCTAATTAAACAAACCTTTTTTAACCCAGACATCTAAATCTCTGTAGTTTGTCTCTGTTAATTTGGCCAGAAAAGCTCAGATGGTAGGGAAGGGCTTTCCGGGTGGAAAAAAAATAAGTTGGCAGTCTGGAAAACAAGGACCTCTGAGTTACATGAACCTCACCAAAACAGCCTGCTCATCCTGTTTATTTTGCTCTGGTGTCTAGCATTAGTAGGAGACTAGGAAAATTCAGGTTACCACCCAGCAGGCATTCCCTCTAAAGATAGACAGTGGCAAATACCCTGTTTGATGTATGAGAGCCACATCTGAAGTTAAGTTTTCAAGTGATTAAATCACTAAACAATCTATTGTTTACTACTTGACTGAATTTCTTCAGGGTTGTGACCATATCAAAATCATTTCTTAATCTCTGGTGCTAAACACGAGCTGTCGCATGCCAGGGATCCAATAAATATTTGAATTGAATTGAACTGAATAAGCATGGAACATTCTCTGTACTAAGGCTACCTTTCTATAATGTTTCCAGAGCTTTTAACACATCTGAGAATCAACAACTAAGCTTAAAGGAATATTAACATGGTTAGGGGCTTGTAAATGTCACACTCAGAAATATCACATGATTAGAGTGACTTTTGTGCTGGGGGAAAAAAGGCCCAGGTAGAGTGACTCTTTTCCCCACTTTCCCCCTCCTAGTGTCCTACCAAACCATTTATTCTCTGGATACCTAAAAACACTATTACATTTATTTATTTAGATATCTATTCCTTACGGATGGGGCAGAGAGTTCATATACCCTCTTGACCTGAAGTTTACCAGGATCATGTCTGTTATCCCAGTATCATTCAGCTGCCCAACTCAACCTCACTTAGATGTCTGGGAACTACACCAGGCCCAGGCTTTCTTCTGTGAATACACCTTAATCAATCTCTGCACCTGGAGCTTTGGGTCCACTCCTGAAAGAACAGAAACTCTCTCTGGAGGGACTCTTGGTGAAATAACAACAACAACAACAAACAACAACAACAAAACAAAAAAACAGTTCTCTAAATTTAAGTCTTTCCTGTCATCTTGGACCTTCAGTGAATACAAAGAAACTAAGACTCCCTAATAATCTGGAATGCAGAAGACATGCCTATTTGAAAAATATAATCTAGTAATTAAACTTAAGCTTCTCAGGTTAAACTTAACCTTAATAATGTGGCTTATTTTTACAAAATCAGTTAAGGCCCTCTAATGTGTTTTGGAATAAATGGACAGACAAAAATTAAAACGTGGCTGGTCAAGGAAATCAGAAAGCTCACTTCATTCAGTCAATAACAATGGCACTTAACAGGTTCATTTTACTGCTGGGATGTAATTGTGCTTGGCTTTAATTTCTTGCAATGATGGAACAAATTAGATTACTTTATACTTTTAGAAACATTTGGCTACATTGTATTTTGGTGCCTCCATGAACCCCACTGGAAATTAAATCAGCCTCTGTGATTGCTCATTCTCCCTGTTTTGTGACATATCTGCCTTGTGTTCAGCAAAATGGTAACCATTATCTACCTTAATCCAAGACATTGCACCAGAGTTAAAAGAAATTACCTCCTCCACCCCACTCCTTTCAGATTTCCCTATTTGTAGCTATCAACATTTGGCATGCCTTCTGGGACACAATCTTGTTAGAACAAGCAGAGTATTTCTCGTGTGAGACTTTAGGACTTTCTCTACCATAAGTTCAAAATGTACCTGTGATCCAAATTTAGATGAGGGTATGAGTTGTTGAGAACACGAAGAACATCAAATAGTATTGGGAATTCAAACTACTTTCACTTTGTGCTACCAGTTTCTTCTTTCCCTAATTCCAGGTGGACATGCAAGACTTGAGGTAAGGAAATCTACTACCACATACCATTAAATTTAATTAGTCATTAATCTAGTACACTTAATCTTTAGGCCTTTACCCAAGGCAGGTAAAATATTCTAGCAAACATAATATAACTTTCTTGAACACTGCAGCTACTAAGAGATCACACTATAAATTACTTTGCAGATACTATGCAGTAGACTGCTGTTAAATATTTAAAATACATGCAACATTATTAATAAGTAATATTGTAGTAAAGATAGCTAGTTGTCCCCTAATATTGGTGCTTTTCTTCATCAGTTAAAATCGAATTTCAATTTTTATCAAAGTATATGACTGCTCAAAACAGAGAAAATTCTCTGACTCCTGTGCAGCCAGGTGTTGCCATAATTAAGTTCTGTTGAATAGGTTGGTGAAAGTGTTTTGTGGAGGTTTCAGGAACTTTCCTTATAAAACATCTGTCACATACTTTTTATTTATTCTTCATTCTTTCCTCTTTCCTACTGGCCAAAATATGAAATTGATGGCTGGAGTTACAGCAGCCATATTGGCCCATGAGTTGAATTTAGGCATAGAGGGCACATCTAACAGCTTCCAAATATAAGGAGCATATGTCCTTGAAGAATTTATGGAACAGTGTTGACACATTCGCTTTATATTGTCTATTTTCAGATTTTAATATAATAGAGAAATAAAACATCAATTTTCTTTAAGATACTTCTATTTTAAATCTCTGTATTCACAGTAAAACACAAACTCAATGAATACAAACACCAATAACAAAACTTCTATTTACCTGTGATCTAGGACTGAAGCTTAGTCTTATCAAAAAGAAGTGTGTTAACACAGGCCAGGCTCTAATTTGGATATTGAATGACTGGTTTCCAGCTCACTGTAATTCAAAGATATTCTGTAGTAGCAAATTGCTAGTTAAGAACTCCCAGAACCATCTGAAAAATAATTAATAGAAAATATGCCAAACAAAACCCTACAAGAACAACCCTGGATCTTCCCTTAGGGTTTAAGTATTTGTCTTTCCAGCCAGATTTAAAACTCACTGCAGTCTGGAAGTGACTGAAATGAACATGAACAACAAAAATGTTTTCTTGCCATGAAGAGGACCACTGTCTTTCGGGGAGCTTCTCTTTCCCCCAGCCTCCCTCTATCACTCATTTATACACTTGAACACATGGATGTTTACACATTTTTTCCAACTCAATAGTCTCTGGGCACACAGCTCTTGTTAAATCATTAGAAAGTAGAGGGTCTTTTCAAAATTATTTCTTTCCATGATTTGTCATTTAAAGCCAATGTTTTCTCCTGAAAATCCAACAGCTTTAAAACTAAATTCTTGTGGATCCAAGTCATGTCTGAAAGTTTTATAGAATGACATACTGTGGTCATATAATCAGAGCATAAATGCCTCTAAATGTACAATATTTTAAAACAAAAACAGTTTCTGTGTAAGCTCATGAGGTTATAGAACATGGCTCTCAGTTATTACCAAATCCCCAGCAGTGCTCCTCAATATAAATCTGTTCAATGAATAACTGAGGAGTCTGTCCAAGATAGTAAACTTACCTGCACACACTTGAGGCCCCCCTCTGCACGTATGTTGTCATTGGATGGACATACATCCTCCTAAATGACTTTCCAGGACTGTGACTATATTGTCCATCAGAGTCACCAAGGGACTATTTTTTATAAATTGCTCTAGTGTCACACTCTCCTCCTCAGAGAATCGCTGCACATTCTAAATTTCTGAGGCACTGCCCTTCTCACTTAGATACCCCAGACACAGACATGGTGTTGGACATACTTGGATGGAGAGGGACATGCATGCTCAAGCTCCCTCTCAGAAAAAATTGCAACTGTCACAAATGTGTTAATTATCAAAATGAACTGCATAGATTATGAAGCATAAATCTCAGTTCTATTTCATCACAGAAGTCTAAACCTATATTTTTAAAAATTAAGATAGGGAATGAAAGTAGTTATAAGAACTATTTTTAGGAGAGATCTACCACTAGGTAGGAATGATAACCTCCAGGACCTCTGCTCTCTTCAGAATTCAGCATTGCCAGTGCCCCTGCACTTCTCTGCTGCTTACTGTGAGGGAGCAAGGTAATAGCATTGCCTAAGTACACAATACTTCAGTCTTTCAAAATTTGGGTTTAACTGATCACAAGAGAATAAAACAGGATCAAAGATACAGAAAGACAAAATGTTCTGTCTGCCCTAATGAATACTAGCTAACTGTAATGCCATTGATAAGATGCATCACTAAACTGATAAGATTTATTAGTTAAAGAAAATCTCATTTGTATTAACTAACCTATTTTCCCTAAGACCAACATTTAGTCATTTCATATGTGTGTGTGTGTGTGTGTGTGTCTGTATATATATACACATACACACATACATATGTATATATATTTACATATATAGTCGTGATAGGTTTTGTTTGTAAAATTTTAAATGTTAGATAGTTGAGCTGTTCCTTCTATCAGTTTCAGTATCTGGGGTAGAATTTGAGGTAAAAAGGTACAAATGAGTCATGCTCAAATATTCAAAGGCTATCAGATTATACTATATTGTAGCTATATAGAAAGGTGTCCTTGTTCTTGAGAGGTATACATTTGAGGATGGAAGGCCATGATGTGTGTAGCTTTCTCTGAGGTGTTTCAGAAAAAAATAATATGTGCGTGTATGTGTGTGTGTGCATGTGTATCTGTACACAGAGAAAGAGAGTGAAACAAAAGTTACAAAACACAAGCAGAACTCTGACAATGGGTGATTCAAGGTGAGAAATCTGCATGTGTTCTTTGTACTATTCATGATACTTTCCATGAAGTTTGAAATTATTTCCAAATAAAATATTTTTTTAAAAAGGCAATTAGAATAGTGACAATGAATAATTAAATTATTTCATGCTTGAGCACTCTTTTCTGCCTTATGTACACACACTTCATAAACACATAGTCACGCATAAATGAAATTTAACTGTACCTTTTTTTTTTGCCTATATAGTGAGTGTTATGAGTGAGAAATTCAGTCTTACATTCACACATTCAAGCTATAAGTGATGCTGAGACTTTTTAGACAACAATTTTGAATACAAACTATAATGTCTTTCCTTATAAATGATGCCATTCTTTTGTCCTTTAAGATTTGACTGAAACTGACTCATGAAGTACAACTACTTGAGGACACAACTTGAAAAATATAGTTGAGACATATTGCCTAAACCACAGGCTATTGAAAACTTGGCCAAAAGTGACTACTTTGGACTGTTGACTTCAAAAGTGCTGATGAATAAAGTGAACTGTGGAAGATATATGATTTGTTTTGAACACATTTACTATGATTGATGCCCCAGATTTGGCAAGTTAGTTCACTCCCAGTGGAGATGAAAGTTTCACTGCCTTGCCTCTTTCAACATTCTTGTTGAGACAGGTTTTACTATTATGGGCCAATGTACTAACAAATCACTTATAATTTGCAGCATAATGAATTTATTACCTACACTATGGATCAATGCTGTTCATAACATTCTTGAGTCGACATGAGCTCTTAATTAAATGTCCTTATTACAATGCCTCTGGAAATTTTCCTTCAGACTACTAAAACTCAAGACAGGAGTCTAAGTGTCAACCAGTAATTTGCTAGCAATTTTTTTTTGAGATGGGCCAGAGCCAGGGCTATGGTCAGATTAGAAAGTGATCTATATGCACAACAGGATAAAAGTAACATATGTGATCAAAACTACCAATAAATTGACTCAAATCATTCTATGCCTTCAAGTTATTCTGGACAAGCCAATTTCAATTGTCTTAAAAATATAAAAGAGAAGATAAAATTTGAGATAATCAGTTTATTTAGCAGTGGCAACAGTATAGTAAATGAAAAGAGAGGAGGTTAAAAAAACGAGAATAGGATAGTATCAATGCTTTAGTATAAATTTGAAATCTTTTTTTTTTAATTCATATCATTCAGAAATATAAAAAAGAAGGTGAGGGAATAAAAACCTAATTCTAAAGTAACTCCAAGGAAGAGGCTATTTAAATTAAAAATCTGACCTGTTCTGTGGCCAGAATTCAGCTGTTTATTGTTTTTGTTATTGTAATTAATAGAGAAATATGAAACAAATACATGTTTTCTCTTGTTACCCACTAGGAGAGGAGGGACTGGGAAGAGGGGGAAGAAAGATGGAGGAAAGGGGGTGGGGGGGGAGAGAGAGAAAGACAAAATCTGGAAAGAAATAAAAATCCAGCTTTAAGAACCCTAAAATATTCTATATTTAAAATATGCTATATATAAATAAATATATATAAAATATGCTATATTTGCAGACCCCTGCACAATATTGAATTTTGCTAAAGTATATTAGAAATGTTTTTTATTTAAAAAATCAATTGGTAGGCCTATTAACCAAGACAACATTTACATTCTCATTCCTCTTTCAAGTGAACTCTGTGGGCTACTATTGAGAAGGTCCTAGGCAAACTCCAATTGGTCCACTTTGTGCTAAATAGTTTATATAACTCTTAGAACAAACCACATGGCACCAATGCTGACCCTGCTAAAATTGGGTATGCTATCAGGTCCTATAGACTACCCATGCCCCACCCAGTATTTTGTCACAATGAACCATAAATCTATTGCTGGTGAATCTTCAGTATCCCACACAACATGGTGATTTGTTAATTCAGTTTAGCTCCCTTTTTAACTAGTTTTTTACTCATCCCTAAAATATCAATAAACTCTTTGTTTTTACTTATTTATCAAATGACTTCTGAAAAATGCATTTAATGAATGAATCAGTAATCCATGAAATAATACATTCACTAGTGACGATTCCCTTCCCATGTTTCGATTTCTTTCTTTTTTTTTTTTAGGCACTAGCTTTTTTGTATCCATCCAAAAAATAGCCTGACCTCCAAGAGTAAGGAATATGTCAGTTTTAGAAATATCTACAATCTGACCTACTTTCATAACAGAAAGGAAGTAAGTTTCATTAAAGAAAAGAAAGGCAATTGACTCTATGCTGACCTTACACAATGATCTCAAGTTCACCAATACCCGATTTTCACATTTGGAAACTTTGCTTCTTTCTACACACAGGGCTCTTTTATTCCCTGCCCACAAAGGATAAATATAGTTTACTTGTTATATTTGTAATGAAAATAAGTTATCAGAAACTTTTTTTTGCAGAATTAACATCTTAAATTCAATGTTTTCTTGGGAAATAAAATCAGGGAATGATTGTTAAGAGACTGTAGACAAATAAAATATGATGTAAAGGAATACCAAGTACATTGAAAACCTAGAATTTCCATTCTTTCCTGTGACTTACACTGTTTTAATCATATGACATCATGCATATCAGTTTGGAAGCTACTGAGACATTTCAACGCAATATTGTCTTTAGAATCTATGATTACTGACATTGCTCTAAGAAAGTCAATTTTACAGAAATTCATTTTGTTCCTTGGTAAACTATAACTCCTTTAATAGGATCTGAGAATTGATATTATTGTTTCACAAAGAACACAAAAATGACTCAAGTAGATGAAGTTTCAAAGGTGGTCCCTGTCAAAGTACTTCTACTTCAAGCAAAGTTGTCTTAGTTTGTCCTTGTATTTTTCAGATGCCCTTCTAAATAAATAAATAAACACACACACACACACACACACACACACACACACATATAAGGTATATGCATACATACCTTATTCACTCTTCTAATGGAAAGCCATTGATTCATTTCACAAATATTTATTGAACATATAGTATGTAGTATGATAAGGGCTCCACAGACAAAACAGAGCCATCTAATGTGGTCATGGAGTGGGGGGTGGGGCTTCCTAAAGGAGGCCAGTCTTAGTATATCAAAAAGCAGGAGAAATTAGATATATAGAGAAGAGGAGCAAGAGTGGAGTGGTGGAAAGAGTTAATAGATGGGAACGGGTTCCAGATAGAATAATATGGACAAAGGTGGAAAGTCATGGGTATACACTGCATTTGTTACAGCAGAAGGTGTATGTGCAGAACAGTGTGAGATGAGGCTAGAGAGATCAGGAGAGGATCATGAAGATAAATGACTAGTGAAGGGAGTTGGTCATGTCCCACAAGTGCAGGGGGAGCATGGAGAGATTCTTATTTTTAAGACACCGAATCTTTTTTTTCCTTTCATTCTATGGAGAATAGGAGAGGAAGTATGCCTTTATGGAGAGTGAGTTGAAAGGAAGAAAATAGCTATAGGTTTTTAAAGAGAAGAAAATATATGTGATCAACAACCTGTTCCTATTAGGACAGTTTTTTTTTTTTTAATGCAGTAAGTTATCACATACTTTACCACATTTCTTGTCTATATGATGGAGTTGAAATATTGACTAAGTTTCTGATATAATTTCCGGAGGACAAATGTCTCTGCAGAGATGAATAAACCAAACAGATTGGATTCATATGGGTTTGCCTTATGACATTTTTTTCCTACATATGATTAGAAGAAAAACTGATTTCACTCAATTTCCTGCCTTATGTGGGTTAGAATGGAAGTCTGTGCCATTATCCCTTTGCCTATTCTTTTGTATTTAAAATCTGATGTGGAATTGTACTGTTACAGAAGAAATAATTTAATACCTTCTGCTACCTCTTATTTCTCATGGGCTTTAACTTAAGAAAAGGAAGAAAAACAGGACACGGACTTTCTTTTCTTCATAAAAAGAATGCTACTTCAGACTTTAAGAACATTGTAAGTTATCAAACTCATTTATTAATTTACTCTAACTACATTACAATTACTTACAGGCTAAGTACCTTGAAATATGTGCAATTTTTATACTCTTATGTGATCAGTTTTTAATAACATTACAAAAACCTCAGAAGACTACAAAAATGAAGTTCTATTGTATACCCTTAGTAATAAAACTTGAACCTCTATAGTTGAAAATCCAGAGCTTAAACTGTCTAATTAAGCTCTAGATTAAAAAATGCTGATATGCATGACATATAAAATCTGACATCTCTACAGCTGAATATTTTGAAGTTTCAGTATCTTTGTTCATAAAAAAGTTAAACTTGGCCCTAACTTGTACTACCAGCATGCTGAGATTCCCTTAGGGTATGGATTTCATTTGGGTTAACATGATTGTTGATATTGGTAGTACATTTCACATGAGCTTAAGTAATCAGTCTATTCAGACAATAGAAACAACGAAAGTTAAAAAAAAAGGTATTATTTCACTAGGCGATGGACCTAAGTTATTCTGCTTTATTCATTTGTTCACTCATTTGTTAATTTGTTTATTAATTCAAACACACGTGTGTGTGTGTGTGTGTGTGTGTGTGTGTGTGTGTGTGTGTGTATTGGGCAATTTTTGTGGCAGATACTATGACAGGTGCTGAATTCAATGATGAATAAAACATATTTGGTTTCTGTGCTTAAGCATCTTGCTCTGTAGAACACATAATCAAACAAAAAATGACAGCAATAAATAAAAAAATTATATATGATTAACATTACATGTAAAAATGCCACCACTGCAAAAGAAGTAAATATGTAAACAAATATATAACAAAAAAGATCAGTAGGAAATGCACATTTCAGAAAAAGGGGCTTTAGGCAGGAAATCCTGGCTTTGGATGTGAATTTCAAATATAGCTTGAGCCAGTTACTCAAGTCTTCTAAGCCTCAGTTTTCTCTGTAAAGTGAGGATGAAACTACTTTGCTTATCTGATAGTATGAGAATTTGCTAAAAGACCAGGCAACTCATTAACTGCACTTATTATAATTATTATTTTCTTAAGTCATGGAAATTTGCACACTAGAGGGAACATTTCAACTTCGTCTAGAAAAGCAAATAGAGTTTACCAGGCAGAATAATTTTGTTAGGGTGTTCCAAAGAGAAAGAACAAAGTGTGCAAATTCAAATGGCCAGAATTAAAATTTTTTTTTTAGAAAAATGGCAAATAGATCCATGTAGTTGAGGTATACGTTATATAAATAATCTTTCTACCTCTTATTTCAACTGATAAACAAAGGAAAGCATTCTAAAAATCAACTTATATCTCTTTCTACTTATATTTTCTCTATTCTCCATGCCATTAAAACACATACCTATTTCATAATAACTCAAGATTGACATATTTTATAGCATTAGACAAAAAAAAAAAGACAGAAAAGTTGACAGCAAACATGTTCCATGTGAGACCTGAAATGCTCCCGCAGTTTCAGAAGATGCAATTAAAGGACTAAATATCTGTCCAGGGATATTTCAGTGGTGCTCCTGCCATCATCCTAACCATGATTTTTCTACCTTAATAAAAATCTATTGCTTATCACTTATGCTATTTGTGGATTCTGTTCCAGAACAGCATGTTGCTTTTTCATCCAACAGGGAAGCCCTCTCCTTCTTCTCTGGGAAATTCCTAAGCAACAACGAAAATGGTGTTTACCATCAACACAGCTAGTATTTGCATGACTCTTGAGACTCGCATTTCCAGAAGCCATATTAGTCTTCATTCAGATTCCACACTTGGCATTCTTAACCTGATCTAGTGTTGTCTTAATAAATAACTTTCTTTGTTATGAGGACCATGGTTTTTAAAAATTAAAAATGTTTATTGCTCTAAGTTTTGAATACAAAAGTTGACTTCTTCATTATAGATTATTTGGAAAAATGCTGAGGGGTTCAAGAGAAAAATAGAATAATTTTATAATTTTATCACCTATAATTCTACCACTCAAAGATAACTACTGTGAAGATTTTGAGTATTTCTGTCCAATCTTTTTCCCCCCTAAGTAGCTCTGTAAGAGAGAGTTACAAAAGATGAATTACAAGGTCAAAGAAAATAAAGTTTTTAAGTTTCTTGATATATACTGCCAAATTATTTTTTTAAATAATCCAATCTTTACCTTCAGAAGTACTGTTTGAGAGTAGTCGTATGATATTCTTCTCAATACCTATTACAAAATATTATAAATACATAAAAACTGAAAACATTGTGTTTTAATTTGTATGTTTTACAAGTAAGAGTGATCAATTTTTATATTTAAAGTTTCTTTTTAGCTAAGTTATATAGACAAATAAAAAATTTAATAGTATTACAAAGATCAAAAAAATCTTGCATTGCCTCCTTCAACCCTAATACATACAGATACCTTCCATTCTTCCATTTAGATGTAGCCACTTTTGCATCTTTTACCTGATTTATTTGATGTATTACCTTGTATCTTTAAATGACATACCTGTATTGCTGCTTCCTAATATTTCAGTTTTAGGCATTGACTGTTAATAGTCAATGAGAAAGATGAGGATTTAGCTCCTCATCCATTAACACTTATCATCCTCAATCCTTCCAATATATATTGCAACTTTAATTAGATCAAGTTATCATGTTTATATTAGTAAGACTCAAGAAAAACTAAGCAGCTAAATTATGAAATATATTCTGATCACTTTTTATTTTCTTCATGAGTTTTGTTTTCCTTATAGTTAACATTTCTTATCTTTTGTTTGTTTCTTTGTTTATTTCCTTGGTTGTTCCTATAATTATAACTAGTTTGAGCCTAAATGTTACCCCAATTGCAAATATCTCCTTTAAGTATGGTTCAAGTACATTAAGAATTTTATAAAATTCCTTTGGAATCTAGGTAGGTTTTTCCCTAGGTCTGTTGCACAGTTGTCATTTTGGGATGTTCCTTCCTCATCATCCTGATAAGTGTTATTGGAGTTTACTCCCTTGTTTTGGTGAGCATGTTTCCAGTAGCTTCCTGAGTGAATGTAAATCAGAGGCAAAAGTTTTGAGTCCATGTGTCTTTGAAATTGTCTTCATTCTATGCTCCCTCTTGATTAATAGTTTGGCTGGCTGAATATAGAATTCTTCACTGAGAATCATTTTTCTTCAAAATTTAGAAGTATTCTTCCATTTTTGATCCTTTGTTTATATGACCTGATGATGATTTTTAGAATAAGTCATGTATATATGTATATGTATATAGTGATAGACACTCTTATTAATGAGTTTGGAAATTTTTCTTCAATTATTTCTTCATTCAGGTTCTCTTCTTTCTATAATTTCTCTTATTTGGATGTTAGATTTCTTGAACTAGTCCTCTAATTTTCTCAATTTTTCTCTTTATTTTTTAATTTTCTTTTTGTTCTATTTCCCTGGAGATGTTCTCAAATTTAGCTTTCAAATTTTCTATTGAATTTTTCATTTCTGCCACTATATTTTTACATCTTAAGAGCTCTTCTCTTATTCTCTGAATGTTCCCTTTTTATAGCATCCTATTCCTGATGAAAGCAATGCTAGTAATACTGATAGATACAATAGCAACTATATCTCTTCTTATCTCCAAGGATATTTTATATTTTCTTCTTTCTTCAGCATCTGTACCTTTTCTAAATTAGTTTATGCATAATTGGAAGCTGAATGGGATAAGAAGATTAGAATTCCCAACCTTCAGAACTCATTCAAAAAATATTTGAGCATCTATATTTGCCAGCCTCTAAACTTTGAACAAAAAATGCTAAAACAATTAAAAAACTCATATTATTATGAACATAAATATGTAAATGTTTACTTAATACCTCTGTTTTCAGTATGGCACTTCAATCTTCAACTGTGCTTGTTGTATATCAGTCTGGAGGCTATTTTTTTGCTCCTTTGAGAATAAATGTCAAGTATCTTGTTGGAGTGAATGAGGAACAGTCATACCTTTCCACAGAACGTAAGATGGAATCTGCGTCCAATTACTTCTTTTATAGTTTTAGTCTCTACTCCATTTTCTTAAGTACAGGGCATGAGTAATTTTGGAGTCTTTTGGTTGTTTTGCACTATTCATGGGATTGCTTTTTTGACGTTCCCTAGTGCTAGTATAGGATTTAGAGCTTTAACTGTCCACTAAGGCAACTGCCACTTGTCCATTTGTTTTCCAGCTTCCAAAATTTTGTTGTTGTTACTCTTTTCCCATTTTCTTTGCCATTGTGGTTTATGCTTTAAAAAGTCCTTTCATGGTGTTCAGAAAATAAAGGTGTTCAATGAATGTGCTAATTATTTTATCTTTACCTAGAGGTCCCGATGTTTAATATTCTAACTTGTTATTTATATATGTATTTTGTGAACTTTCTTAATATGTCTCTTATGATTTAACAATGACACCTTAGTGTTTTCCTTTCTTATTCGCAGGAGTTCTTTCTCTGTCAGTGTATTAGCTATTGACCTGCAACAGCTTTAGGATGACTGATCTTAAAGCCTACTGTGTTTATCTGTGGTCCCTTGGTTTAGAATGCACACAGGTTATGAATTGCTTAGGGGGAGGAGATGAAATGAAATGCACTCTGAATGCTTCACCAAAATAGATGTATTTAAAATCACATAAAGAACAATCTACAATCATGAGGCCTCAAACTTGTAACAGGAAGATATTGAACTTTAAGCATACTAATTCAATAAACTTCCATTGAACAATTGATACCTGTGAAAGCATCATATCCCTGGGAGTACAAATCCAAGGGTCTGAGTCCCTTTCTTACAGAATTTTCTGGAGAAAACAGATCCACAAATAATTATAAAATAATGAGAACTGATCTACATCAAAGGCACAAAGCTGAGAACAACCTCTTGGTCTGTGAGTTATGAGAAATTGAGAAAGGTTTCTGAGCTAAAGAGCTGACATCTGAGGTGGATCTTGAATAATACGTGGTGGTTTCATCAGGCTGCAAAAGTGACAAAAGTTTATCTCAGTTTGAAAAAAGAGTGTGCAAAATGTTGCAGACATAAAAAAAATGTGTACTTAGGGAGTGGTGAGAAGTTTCTGGGGCTGCTGAATGTATAAGATACACACACACACACACACAATAAAACTGCATAGGATTTTAGAGAGTCTAGCATGACCTGCTTCATTTTATGGATTGGAAATTAGTCCTAGAAGTTACAAGTTGTCAAAGATTCCTTTTAAATGACAGAACTAGGACTAAGACATGATGTTCTGACTTCTTTTAGAGCATTTTTTACTATATCATACAATCCTTACTTCTCACTATAGATACAGATTATTTTCCGAAGTGCAAGTTGAAAAAAAAAAACTGATCAGAAGATTTAGGAGACAGGATTCAATTCTAACCTACCGGTAGTAGTTCCTTTGAAGTGCTTTATTAAGGATTGTCAGATCTACAGAAAATGCACAATATTTTAATTATATCTATCTCATGGGCATAGGATGAGAGAAATGCCATATAATTATTTTCTATGAACAGAAAACACCTACTGGAAGACAAGGAGTGGAAAATAAGAAGAAAAAGAATATACTATATATAATATATGACTAATGTCATTGTGGCTTAGTTTACATTATTGAATTTATTCTTTTGAAAAAGCCATTAAATTTTGGATCATATTATCTAAAACATCTCCCTTTTCAACTTTATTTCCTTGTTTTAATTTTCTATTTTCAACAGTGGATATGCTTATTATTCAGTATTTGAGATGCTGCAAAACTATTGGTTACTTTGATTTCTTTTCAATAAAAAAGTTTTTTATTAATCTTTCAAATTATTGGTATGCACATTTGTTACAAATAAAACTCATTGTGTCAGATCTTGATTATTTTGTCATTCACATAAATAGGAATTTATTAATATACTACATACCTTATTAATGAAAAAAATCAAGTTTTCTTGAAACATTTGCTTATTTCAAATCAGGTATGTAAGAAAAGACTTTCTATAATACGGAATGATTCCAAAATCTATTATAACTTTCTATAAATATAGAGCATATATAAATTTCTTGCTATTTTTCTAAGATTAACATTAAACATAAGTGTTAATCTCTTAGACTGCTTTAACTTTTCTAAATATTTCACAACCTATTTATTTTTATCCATATTTTAGTTTAAAATATCTGTTTGTAATTTTTAAAGACCAATAATATTTTTTTCTATGCAATTTAACCTAAAATGACATTATCTGTAAACAAGATAATTTATTTTCCCATTTTTCTACTTCCTAATGCTTGCAGTCCTAAATGCTATTGTTGATCCTTCTAAAAAGCCCTTTTCAAGAACTGTGCCTTACTTTGGAGCTCTTGAGCAACCTCCTGAGAATTCTTGGACTAAACCAGAAGGAAGGCTAAAGAAACAAGAACACTATTGCCTCCTTAAGACAATCAAATGGAATTCCCTGACTTATTTTGGCAATCAATGTAAACTAAAATGGCCATTTTTTGCATCAATAATTTATATTTTATACGGAACATCTTTTACACTGATATTTAGAAATAGGAAAGCAGCACATTTATCTAGCTTTAAGTGGGGCCTCTTGTCAAATAAAAGAAAAACTTATTCCCATTAGCAAAACATTGAAATTTAAATCTAGAGAACAAGTATTTAAAAAATCTAATAGAAAAAGTCCTTGATTTGTATTTTGTGTAAGCAATTGGTTTAATATTGCTATATAAATGCAGAAAATACTGGCTAGACTATTTAAAGTCTTAAGTGACAATAAGAGGAACAGAAAAAAATAAGCTAACTTGAATAATGGAAATATGGAACCTGAGGAGTGCCAGGTGACCATAAATATATACCTTTATGAGTCTGACAATTTCTATTCAGTTCATACAATTAACAAGTTTGATAAATACAATTATAACTCACAAGTTGAAACAAATGCTCTTGCTAAGAGCAAAAAATTGTTATTGAGCAGATGGTATTATGTTTTCTTTCCAATTTATGTTCATAAAGCTCAATTAATGCTTAGCCTTAAAAATGTCAAATAATTTAGATTTCAAGATAATACACACCAACTAATCTGCTCTGCTTATTTCCACCCTGTCACTCCTCTTGAAAATCTCAGACAAGACAGAATGATTGACAGAAATAAAAGCAAAAACATGGTCTGCTACAAGGTCTTATCTATAATGCAACATTTTAACATCTATAAAAGATACCATAATTCAAAACAATAATATGAGCAAAGTTCTAATTTATAACACATATAATGTGGAAAACTTTATCCTTGCCAGAATTGCCACCAGTATGAGAATCTTTGATTACCAACTAAATCAGAGTTCATTTCTACTGTGGTGTTAAGAGCTAGAATTTTAAATACATGAAAATTTAAGTTCAAATCCTAGCTCTGCTACTTATAAGCAATATGACGATCGAGTTACTCAACCTCTCTGGTCTCAAGTTTCTTATCGGTGATAGCTTTTAGTGGGTTCTTTTTAATATTAAAAATACATTATAAAAATGCTCTTAGCAGAATGTCTGCATAGAGTAAATGTTTGACAAAATGATAACTAATATATTGGCTCAGTTACTGGAGAACTGAAGTTTTAAATAAATTCAGTTTACCCCTATGGCACATTCAATATAATAATAATTTTAAATTATTTTTTGTCACTTTGCTTTTCTAGGGAAAAAATTTTCTCCCCATTTTTCTTAGATTTGTTTTGAGTTATAAAAGAGATTCATACACATCTGAAGCAGTTACACCATACCGTATAAGCGTAAGACTGACAGCGGATATTCAAGATTTGGCAAGAGTCCCAACACTTTCTTTTCTCCAACCTACCTGAGGGCTACCATGCACATATGATCAGTCAGCTATTCTAGGACACTGCTGCAGGTTTAGGCCAGGCAACTCAGGGAAAGGAAGCCTGCCCTTCCCACTCATCAGGCACCCCTACCTCCCCCATCCCAACTGAGCAGCCTTCTGGTTGTAGATCAAGGATGTGTTTCCTTCTTGCACAAAAACAACAAAGGCAAAACTATCTTAGTAGCTGAATTTTTATCTAAACTTCTTGGGGAGCTCCCAAATCCCTAAAAATCTCTATATCATAGAGGAGTTGCTATTTCCTGAGTGAGCATCTGAATCTTTTGTGAAGTTTGATGAAACGTCAGGGATGTTCTCCAGAAATATCTGATTCTCCTTTTAACTCCTCTTATGTCCATCTCCCTGCTTGTTGTTGTTCTTTTCATCTTGATAACTAATTCCCTGACTTAGAAATCAATGCAATAAATAAACAAGCATGCACATAAATGTTCACTGCACTACTGTTTGTAATATTAAAAAATCAATAGGAAAACAATACAAAATTTGATATGCATATCACGCTACAATTTAAGAATATTGTTATAGATTTATATGTACTGAAATAAAATAATCTCTAGAACATTAAATATAAAAGTCAGTCATAGACTAACATGTGTAATATATTACTTTAGATAAAAATATTTCTCATAATTCTAATGTATAAATATTTAATTAAAAATTCAGTAAGGATGTATGCCAAATTCTATCCATTACTAAGTGGTTACTTTCAAGGTGAGCAAATCTAAAGGAGTAGGAAAGAGGACTTTCCCATATTCTGGAAAGTTTTAAGTATTTTATGACATGAAAGTACTTATCAATTACTCATTATAAAATTATACATTAAAAGAAAATCTAATGGTAGAAATTTTAGGAAATACAGAATAAATAAATAAATATATAATAAAAAACACATACAATTATACAACCCAATGCTCATTTCTGTAAAAAATATATTTTTTAATACATTTCTATACACATATGCACACATTCAATTTTTAAAGCAGAAATTCTCATTGAACTGATACTTTAAAACATTTGACATATCAAAAAGAAAAAAAAAAAAAGGATTCCTATAAAGAGAGAACACTAGTAACTACTGGCCAAAGTAGGCTATGGCTTTTATCTATATAGCTTAATGCTCAGGTAAAAACATACAACAGGGATGCTACACACACACACACACACACACACACACACACACACACACACACACACGTTTTCCATGTTTCCAGTCCAATTAAGGTCAGGGAAGCTGATGATTGCCTAAGCGACTGCCTGTCTCATGCTACTGACTTAATTCTTACTAGTGCTTAACTCTGGTGCATTTCCTCTATGACCTCAGAATGTGTCACTGTAAATTCCATAATAAGACGGCAGTTTCAATTTTTGGAATGTGGATTCTGATGTGTGGCTCAAATAAATGTTATGAAAATGCTAGTGGAGCTCTGTGGGCCTCAGTTTCCTCATTTCTAAACTCTTCTCCACAGCCCTTCCATGGTAAACAGTCTGTGATTTACAAAAAAAATTAAAGAATCATGCTGAACTGACCACCACGATATGGCCTGCTTTCAGAGTTCTTAAATGAATCCTCAAAGTCAAACTTCCTGCAAAATGACTTCACTCGTTTGTTGTGTGGTATTTGTCTCCATTCTCCAGAATGCTCACCAGATGGTGAATGAGTATATCTCTCTGTCTAACAACATCTTCATATTGTTTCTTGCCACTCATTACTTAAAATTGAAAGAAAAAAGAAAAAAAGAAAAACCCCAATGGAATCAAGTGCTCAGCTGAAAAATGTAGCTTTCTCCTTAGGAAAAGGCTATAGGACAAAACAGGGGCCCCAAACAGCAGTCCTGTGAGAACGATGATACAGATGATCCTGGTTTTGATCTTCCTTGAAGTTTATCAAAAACAAAATTGAATCTGTATCAGTTTTGACAGGCATGGAAGTCAGATTCACAGATAGGAAATGTGAAGCTTTCTCAATATTCTATTTAGTCTTAAAATACATTCATAAAAGTCACTATTATTTAAAATCTGTACTATTAATATGAAAGAGATAGTACTTAGATATCTAATCTTATCCCAGATATAACTAGGTAAAAATTTCAAGATAAAAGCATAGTTTGATATTATCTATCAGCCATTGTGAAGGAAAATAACAAAAGTCTTCAACATCTCAACAAATTTATGTAAGACTCTTTTAATAAAACAGTAAATTACTTTACTTAATTTAAATAAACATTAATACTCAAGTTACTATTTTGATTGGAAACTATTGTCATTAGAACAATGAGGAAAAAGCACAAAGTCCTATACATCTAAGGAGAGGTTATGCTTTTAAATGATACCGTCATCCACAGTATACAAACTCATTGATTTTTTATTTGAAAAATATAAAAGCTAATCAAAATAGGTGGTGGGGAGTCAGTCAAATATCATGTAAGCAATATTTTACAGAAACTACAAAATTGTTGAGAGAATTAACTAGAGTATCAATTATTGATGTTCCCCGTTTCGGGAAAGTTGAATGCTATCCTATCTTTAAGGAGTAAAATCTTCCTGCTGTTCAGTTTGCTTTTTGTAAGTATACATGATAAGCAGCAGAAAAATTAGTCTGTTTTTAGAAGTTATATATAAATTACTCAATATAAATATGAGAAAACCAAATATGAGGTATGAATGTGTGAAAGAAGAGAGCAAAATTATATTTTCAGATAATAATTCTATAACTTAAAATTTAGGAGAATTATCCAAAATGTATAAGAAAGATAGATCATTATGAAATACATATAAACAATAGGCTTTCTATATACCAGCAATAAATAAAAAATGAATCCCATCTGTATAACTGTAAAACATAAAATATCTAGAAATAAACTTTACAAAATATGTAAAAGTCTTGTATAAATAACATATAAAACTTCACTAAAAGACATCTTTAAAAACTAGAAAAAATATGTATTTAATTTCCTGGGTGGGAAGATTCAATATTTTAAAAACAGTTTAATTGATTTTTTTTGCAATTATTTTTGTCCTAAAATGTTAAAATATTCTTAATTATGCAATTTGATTTATAATAGCTACTTTCTTCTTGAAGACTTTTTTCTTAGAACACTCTGATGACTTTCTAATTTAGACTTCCTACTTTCTAGGTCTACCACACTGTTGTCAGCCTGAAATTTATTTTCATAAAACACATGGGTTGATTCTGGGTCTTTTGCAAATTTGGTTATCTTCTGTATAGGGTTCCTGTTCTGTCTTGCTTAAATATATCTATAAGTTTATATATATATAAACATATATATATATGTAATATATGTATATTTATTACAAAGGATCTGTAGGAAGTAAACTTGTAAACTTAAGACCTTATATGCTTAAATAAATCTTTAGCTTATCGTTAGTTTGGCTATCAATATTGGGTTCTAATCAATCTTCCTTAGAACTTTGAAACATTGTTTAATCTGTCTCAGCTTACCTTTGAAAGACTTTTTTGTTCTCTAGAAGATTTCAGCATTAATTCCTTACCTTTGGAATTTTGAAATTTCATTAGGTATTGTTTTGGACAAAGGATGAACATTTCAATTTGAGGACTTGAATCACTATCTTCAGGTCAAGTAACTTTTTTTTCAATTATTTTTCCTGACCCTTCTCACACCTCACTGTCATCACACTATTCTTATCTCTTTATTTATTTATTTTTTTTATGATCATAATTTATATCCTTGTCTTTTTGCTCTACATTCTGGGAGATGTGCTTGACTAATTCAATATTCAAGCATGTTCTGTTATTTTATATAGTCCTTTAATTTTTTTCACCAGCATCCTGCTCCTATTTCACAGAAATCTAGTAATACTTAATGGATATACTCTTATCCTTAATCTCTCTGAAAATTTAATATGCTAAGGTTTTTTTTCCCTATGCTTTTTTATCATCTCTGTTCATTCTGAAAAAAAAAAGACAAATTTTCATTGGAAAAATACATTTGTTTTGTTCATCCATTATTTTCTTTTCATTTGTTACCTTGTGTTACAGGTTTTCTTCAAATCTCTGGTGATCCTTTGTTGACTGTGATTATAATTTAAGAACTAGGAGTTTCTTAGATGGTTGGCTGGGGTTTCATGAGTAGTTGTGTAGTACATGTAAATTACTTAATTAGCAACTTAATGAAATTTCAATAAAAAATTTAATGAAATTTTTTGTATGGACTCCACAAATAAATGATAAAATTCATGTTTATAACTTTTAAATTAATAATTATAAGTTAGCAAAACAAAGTAAGAATAACAGAAAATTTGAAAAAATGAGATTAAGAGGGCACATGTTCTCTCAGATTTTTTAAAAATTCAAAATAATTATAACATGGTGATTTTTGTATAGGAAGGGGTTATAAGGGTTAAAAGCAGAATCAAGGATCCTTAATTTTAGTAAAATATAGAAGTTACATCTCAAGCTAATAAAGAAACTATGGATTATTTAATACATATTGTTCTGAAAATTTAGAAAATCTAGATAAAGAATATCAGAACTCACAATTATTATTAAAATGCTTTCCATAATTATTACAGATTTAAATATGTAATGTAAATCAATAAAAGACTAAAATAAAATATAGGTGTATATATATTGGGGTAGAAAAAGACTTGCTAAGGATATATAAAATATACTTATATATTTTTAATATACTTATATATGGGCTATATAAACAATTTACAACTTGTTTATTGAAGTATCCATAAAAGTAAAAATATAAATGGGGTTGGGATGGTAGGACAAAGAATAAAATATCCAGAGGTAAGTAAAAACAATGTTGTGTATATAAAACCACCCTGACTTTTGCAGTGGGTCTATATAAGAGAGTAAAAAATGAACAATTTAATAAAGAATGTACTGTTATTGTTCTCATTTTACAGATGAGAAACCTGACGCTTAGAAAGTTACATTAACTTGCCAAGGATCACATAGCTAATATAGTGGGGACTTGGGATTTGAACTTAAGGAGTCTGGTTTCAGAGCTCACCTTTCAGCTCTATTCTGTACTACCTACTCCAAACAATCCTTTGGTATAAATTTTATATTTCTCTCTGTGAGACTTTTTACTTAAAATGTTTCCCAACCCAGAATCTATACCTTTTTTCATTCTGCCCTACAAACTTTCTTTGTTTCTTCACACCCAGTTCAATTTATACCTTCTCCACAGTTTTTCCAACAGTCCAGTCCTTGGAATTCTCCCCTACCTTGCATTTGAGAATATAGCTTTCCTGATTTCCTGCCTATGCCTCAGTCACTCTTTTTAATATCTTTGTTGGATTCTTCTTTCTCTAATATTTTTTTTCACCTTATTTTTTGCACACTGTGAGGACATTTACCTCCAAAACTGAAACATCTACCTACTATGTTCTTAAAACTCCAGCTTAGATTAATCTTCTGAATTCAAATCTCCACCTGAATGTGCACAGACATCTCAAACTCCATATTTCCAACATGGCTTTTATTCTGTGTGTTAATTTTGCTATCTTACCGAGATACATACCACTATCATCACATAGTCATTGAAGCCAGAAATCCAAGCACCATCCATGAGTGTTCCTTCACTCAAACTCAATCTTTTGGACATCACCAAATTATGTCTGTTTTACTCTATATAAAACTATTAAGTTTTTTTTTTCCTCTCTTCTGAATTCCCTTAATTCAAGTCCTCTTTGTTTCTCATGTAATTATTGCGGTAGACTCTGAATTGGTTTTCCCGATATGTCTTTCTCCTACTCACTCCAATTTTATCTCCACATCAACATTTTTCAAATTTGAGAGGTCACAGATTTCCAAGAACATTTCCACAACCCTCACAGGTATATAGTCTCCATATGAGAAACTTTAGAGCAGTTATATTCTTTTTCTTTAGGTGATTATATATGGTTCCTGTAATAACTCATGCATTGATAAACCAAAGGCACCTGGTCCAGAAATGCTTATATTCAATTTTTTAAATAAATAAAAAACATAAAATTAAAAAAAGTTATTACAAAGACTGCTTTTAAGTACACCACTCTAAATTATGTCAAAATTAAAGAACATGATAAGACTCAAGGCCAATATTATTCCCCTTGAATAAAATCAGTGATTTTATAAAAATCAAGCTTCTTAGCATGACATTCAAGACTTCCTAGCAGTACATGATAGGTTGCTTCTCTTTAATCATCCCTCTCACCCTTTCTTCACCATCACTGTGCCATATATGGAAACTTGTTTGGGGTTCTCTTATGCCTTTCACATTGAAATATTTGTTTGAAGTATTGACCTCTAACCATATACATCCTTCCTGCTCTAGCTAACTTTTCATCCTCAAAGCCCCAGTTTGTAGAATTTTATCTCCAGGTGAATCTGATTTTTTTTTTCTTCTCTCTTCTCTAGTCTTGGAATGGTATGTATGCACCTATAGCATGCTGTAATGCAACTGACTATTCCTCTTTCTGTTTAATATCCTTAGCTGCTGGGTCCTTGAAATTTGGGATTGTCTTAATTCATTTTCCAGTCTTCAAGCATGGAGGCACTCAATACATAATTGTTAAATTGTTAAATTGACCAATGATCTCTATCTATATTTATCTTTCCTTTTTCTACTGAAATTAATTAATCAATTAATTAATTCACTAATAATCGTTCATCTGTTAGTTTCAGGAAACACAAAACAGAATAAGACACTGTCCTAGCCCCTATAGAGCATTTTAGTATTGTGCCATCCTTTTATTCCCCCCTCTAATCATTTAGTTGTGTAGGTCTTTTCTTCAAAAGAATAGCAGGGATTCATAATATCTTCTCTGCTTCTCACAGTTCTTAGACCACTGTAGAGGTTCAATATATATATATTTGTGAAATAGCCTTATTTTGACTATAGTTTTGTCAGAGGACCCTGTTGAGTGGAGTAGTATAGGCTTTTTGCCTACTTTCTGGCATAAGAAGGCTGTAGGGCAGAATTATGCATTCAGAAAAAAAAAACCAAAATGATGATTTTGATTCCAAGTTATCAGCTTAGCTCTGAGGGCAATACTTATTCTATCAAGATAGACTAATTTATTGAGTCTTAGTCAACATTGTATTTTAGTTTTACAATATGTAGAGATTATTTATTTTTATATTTAAAGATGAAGAAATCAAGGCAATTGATCTAGGCTTATAGGTTTGATTATAAAATCACTTTCAATTTTGGTGATTCTATCTCATTATTTCTGGATAAACATGTTATTGTTCTTTAATACTTAAAAAAAGATAACAGAACTAAGACTTATGGAATATTTATATTGGACAATCTCATTTTTAAGCTCTTTTATATGTATTAATTCATTGAATCCACATGACAACTTTTATTATATCCATTTTATTGCTGGGAATTTGCCTTATAATTTGCCTTATATAAACTTAAGGACATTATTTATCTTCTGAGTTTCATCATTCTTGTACCCTTTACAGCCTGTGAGGAAGAGCCTTTAAGTAGTCTTTTATAGACTGAACAGTACTATATATTCAAGATTTTTTACAATCCATTAAAGTTATTTTTAAGAGTCTGAAAGGAAAGTCTTCCAGAAAGTTCAAATAAAGGTGGAGAAGAGGTGAGACACCAGCACTGAATATTCAGACTGCTACTAATCATGTTAAGCTGCATGCTTTACTGCTAAATCTAAGGGAGAGATTAGATGGGAGGAGAGTGGGGAGCGGGAAGGTATAAAGCCTGGATATTTAGAAAGTAATATAATTATTTTATGATTAGTTTAGAGCATTATCAATTATAGAATAAGCAGAGTTAAAAAGGATTCAGGAAGGAGTAAAACTGCAAGAATACAGTTAAAAATTATCAGAACCATCTGTAAAAGCATAAACAATTTCATGAGGTATCTTACTTTAAAAAATTAATATTCTAATTTGCTGCTATTAGCAATCAAATGATGAACACTACTCGTGTTTTATGGATAGAGCAGTTGACAACATGTCTAGTGCATTTGGCATTAGTCTAGGAGTTAGGAAAAAAAACCCAAGTTCTATGCCTGATTTGGTTCCATGTCAATAAAGAAGTGGCCATCCCTCTCTGGGAAGATCTGTCTCCTCCAGTGATAAGAAACATGTTAATGCACTTGCCTGCTCTCCATTTCAAAAGGATGCTCTAAAGATTGGTAAGTCAATATCCATAAAATTCTTTGAACTCTTTAAAAGATAAACCATACAGAGACATACTGGCATAAGAACCACTACCATAATCTTTTATTCATGAGAGGAACAATGAGGAAAAAAAATTAAAAGGCAGTTCCAAATTTTAAAAATGTCAGATAGAAATGCAAAAAGTTAAAGGATAGGAAAGGACAACAGTGACAGCGAATCCACACTAATATTTGCATTCTATATTTTACAAATTCTCAGAAGGGTCCTCTATTGAGTGCTCCAGAGTATTATTAGCCTTTATCATTGACATGCTGTAACAAATATTTTAACTTATGTAGACTTTGGTTCCCTAGACAATGCTTGAAAATGCCTTTTAGAAAATACTTTTCTTAAAGAAGTACAACAACAATGAAATTTAAATCAACTAAACATATGAAAGAGCGTTCATCCCCATTAGTAATCAGGGAAATACAATAATCTCATTTTAGAGCCTCCATATTTGGGGAAAAAATGCAAAATCTAACAATATTATGTGTTTTTGACTAGGATGTGAAGTCAGAAAGTCTTGTTTAATTCATCAAACACTGTCTCCTGATCTAATAGAGTTAAATAAATGCATGACATAGGATTCCATTCCTTGGTATATTCTCCCACAGAAATGCATGCTTAAATGCACCAAAATAATGTCCATTAATGTTCATTATCTATCTATCTATCTATCTATCTATCTATCTATCTATCTATCTAGTTGTTGTTTTTGGTGGTGGTGACATAATATCTTTACTCATAATATTTCCAAACTGAAAACTGCTCAACTTCACATCAAGGGAAGACTGGACAAATAAATTGTGGTTCCTCAATACAATAGAATATTATATAGCCATGAAAATATTTAATTCTCCACTACATGTACTGATAAATCCTATAAGTATAATATTGTGTAAAAGAAGTAAAATATAAGAGCATCCAAAAGATGAGTTAATTTACATATGTTTGTTTGTAACATATACAAACACACTAAATTGAATTCCACTATTTTGTGATGTATCCATAAGTGGTAAACCATACTAGAAAGGAAAGTAAAAAAAAGAAAAGTTAGAATAGTGGCTATCTCTTTGAAGAGGAAAAAACAAATAAATCAGGTGCTCCTAAGGAATAATTAAAATGTATTAATTTTACAACTATTTGTTAAACTTAACATATATTTTATGTACTTTTCTAAATTTTGTTATATTTCACAATTTAGAAATTTATGAAGATAATTTGAAGCTATAGTAATCAAGGTAGTGTAGTATTGGACAAAGAATAGACAAACAAATCAAATGAATAGACTAGAAAGCCCAGATCTAGACCCATATAGTCAACTGATCTTTGAACAAAGGAACAAAGGCAATGTAATGGAGCAAATATATTATTTTCAAAAAATAGTGTTGAAACAACAAAACATTCAATGCAAAAAAAAAAAAAAAGGAATCTGGACACTGACCTTAAACCTGTTACAAAAAATAACTAAAAAAGAATAACGGACCTAAATGTAAAATACAAAACTATAAAACTCCTAGACTATAATATAGGAGAAAATCTAAATGATCCTAAGTTTGGGCACAATTTTTTAGATGCAATGCTGAAGGCATAATCCATGAGAGAAATAAATGATAAGCTAGACTTCATCAAAATTGAGATTTTCTGTTTCAAAAGACAGTAATAAGAGAATAAGAAGATAAGCCACTGGGAAAAAATATTTGCGAATAATATATCTGATAAAGAACTGTTACTCAAAATATACAAAAAAATATCTTAAAGGTCAACAAAAAGGAAACAAGTAACTCAGTTAAAAAGTGGTCCAATTCCTTAAGAGACATTTCACCAAAGAAGATATACAGACTGCAAACAAATATATGAAAAGATGCTCCATATATGTCATTAGGGTGATGCAAATTAAAACAACAATGAAATGCCATTACATACTTATTGGAATGGCCAAAATCTGTAAGACTGACAACATTAAATGCTGCTGAGGAGGTGGAAAAACAATAAAAACTCTCATTCATTGCTGGTGGGAAAGCAAAATGGTACAGCCACTTTGAAAGACACTGTGACAGTTTCTCACAAAGCTAAATATACTATTACCATACAATCTAGCAGTTGCATTACTTGGTATTTACCCCAAAGAGCTGAAAACTATGTCTACACAAACACTTGCACAAAGATGTTTACAGCCATGTTATTTATTCATGATAACCAAAATCTGGAAGCACTAGGCTGTCTTTCACTAGGTTAATGAATAAATTAACTGTGGTACATCGAGAAAGTGGAATATTACTCAGTGCTTAAAAAGATATGAGCTATCAAGTCATGAAAAAATATGGAGGCATCTTAGATGCGTATTACTAAAAAGTCAATCTGAAATGACTACTTACTATATGCTTCCAATTTTACATTCTAGAAAAGGCAAACCTGTGGAAACAGTAAAAAGATTAGTGGTTGCCAAGGGGTGAGAGGAGGAAAAAGAGGGATAATAGGTGGAACATAGAAGATTTTTAGGGCAGTGAAAGTACTGTGTATGATACAATAATGGTGGATACATGTTATACATTTCTCCAAACCCAAGAATGAGTCTAATGTAAACCATGGGCTTTGAGTGAAAATGATGTATCAATGTAGGTTCATCGATTGTAGCAAATATATTACTCTGGTGGGGTATACTGATAATGGGGGAAGCTATACATGTATAGAGGTAAGAGGCATATGGAAAATTTCTCATTTCTGCTCAATTCTGCTGTCAACCTAAAACTGCTCTAAAAATACTCTTTTTAAATGCATACATACATACCTACATACATATACATACATACATGCCTGCCTGCCTGAGTACTTGTGGCTGCCTGGAAATTCACAAAAATTTTACAGTCTAGAAACATTAATTATGTGGTAAATTTTACTTTTATTTCATTTATAAAAGTGCTGATGAAGATTAGCTGGTGGATAATTTAGAGGTCTAACATGAAGAGTCTTCTTAAATAATATGCTTTTACTGGTAAAAAACACCAAGTCCAAATTAAAAAATATTAGCAACGGAAAGAGCTGAAGCCTTTTCTCTCCAAAACGCCAAGCAAGTCAGGTTTAATTAAAATTGATGGTAAAGACAACAGAGCACACTTAATTTAATTTTACTCTTAATGATCTCTAAGCCATGTTTGAAACAAAAATATACATGTAAGAGTTCTTCAAGATGTTGGACATGAATCTGATTTCATAATTCAAAAGCATACTTTGCTTATGAATCTCTTGTTAACAAGCTTTGGCTGGGAATTCTTTTCTTCCAGATGTTTGGTGTATAGACACAACATCCATTTCCCTGCATAAGATTTAAACCATAGTTATAATGAGTATATTTATATTACAAAGTGGTAGTAAGGCAGAAGTTAATTAGATTGTCTATAGATTTATATAATGATGAGTACTTAAGTCTCATAAAGTCTTACAGACATTTACTCATCTGAAGAAGGTTCTTTTATGACTTTTCAATTCTGAAAGCATTTTAAATTTCTTAAGACGTTATTAAATAGATGGATTAGTAGTTTTGGTAGAAAAGAAATTCTCCTAACTCATGAATTTGAAAAATTATTTTTTAAATACATACTTTCATTAAAAATTACTCTTTAAGCAATTTATAGGAGATAAGATTATTTGGTGGTCGAGAGGATAATCTCAAAAGTCAGATCCGGATTTAAACCCCAGCTCTAACATTTACTAACTTAAACAAGTCATATTACCTGTCTATGTCTCAGTACCTACTTCCTGGTGTTCTTACAAGGACAAAAATAAATATCCCAAGTAAAGAATTTTGCAAAGCTCCAAGCACATAGTGAACACTCAATAAATGTTAGCTATTATCATCAGCAGCGACTTCTAGGATCTTGCTAATTTTTCATCCATCTTGTTTTATACCATCCTTTCTTTTACTATAAAGTGCTATTCTAGGCAAACTTCCTTCTGAGTTATGATTCCCTCAATTTCTAGCAAAAAATGTGAAATCATTCATGCTTACCTTCTTTCTTTCTGATGTCTCACTAAATTGAAAGTAAAGAAATAAAAAACATAAAACCCCATAAAGACAGCAATAATGGGGCAGGATAAATCAGCAAAGAAGAGATTTCACCTGATGTTTAGAAATCTGAGAGTGGATAGAGAGGTAGAAATGGTTGTAGCACAATAGGAAAAATGATTACAGAGAGCAAATTCCAAGAGAAATTGAACAAATGCATTCTGGCAAGCCAAGAAAGACTTAGTGCTTAGAGACAGCATACACTAAGAAGAAAGGCAGAAGTAAGAGGTTTAAAGTACATTAAAATTATATAAATACATTGGATACCAATAAACTACTTCCCCCTCTTGCTAGAGATGGAATCTTTCTTTTCTGGAGAAAATAAGCTAGAGAGACAATCCATTTCAAGAAATAATGACTTAACCTAGTGAAGGAAATAGACATACAAGCCCAGGAAGCACAGAGTATCCCAAGCAAGATGAACCCAAAGAGGCCTACACCAAGACACATTATAATTAAAATGCCAAAGGTTAAAGACAAAGAGAGAATCTTAAAACCAGCAAGAGAAAAGTAGTTAGTTACTTAAAAGGGTACTCCTGTAAGACTATCAGTTGATTTCTCAACAGAAACTTTGCAGGCCAGAAGGAACTGGCAGGAAATAGTCAAAGTGATGAAAAGTAAGGACCTCAACCAAGAGTATTCTACCTAGCAAAGCTATTATATAGAATTAAAGGACAAATAAAGAGCTTCCCAGACAAGGAAAACCTAAAGAAATTCATCATCACTAACCCAACGTTACAGAAAATGTTAGAGTCTTCTTTAAGAAGAAGAAGGAAAAAGAAAAAAAAAAAGATAACCAAAATGAATAATAAAATGGCAATAACTATATATCTATCAACAATTACTTTAAATAAAAATAGATTAAATGCTCCAATCAAAAGATAGTGTGGCTGAATGGATAAAAAAACAAGACCTTCCATATGTTGCCTATAAGCTCACTTCATATCAAAAGAAACACAAAGACTAAAATAAAGGAATGGAAAGAGATGTTTTATGAAAATGGAAACAAACAAACAAATAAAAAAAGCGGGAGTACCAATATTTGTATCAAGCAAAACAAACTTTAACAAAGGCTATAATAAGAGACAAAGAAGAACCCAGTTATACCACTTCTGGGGATTTACCTGAAGAAACCCAAAACATTACTTCAAAGGGACATGTGTATCCACATGTTCATTGCAGCATTATTTACAATAATCAAGATAAGGAGGCTACTTGGGTGTCCACCAATGGACAAATGTATAAAGAAGAGGTGGCACATTTATACAACGAAATATTATTCAGCCATAAAAAGGAATGAAATCTTTCCATCTGCAACAATATGGATGAATCTAGAGGATACTGTGCTGAGTGGAGTAAGTCAGATAGAGAAAGACAAATGCTATATGTTTCATTTTCATTTGGAATCTAAAGAACAAAATAAACAAACAAAACAGAAATAAACTCATAGAGAACATTTTGATGGTTGCCACATGGAAGGGAGTTTAGGGGAGTGGGTGAAAAAGAGGAAGGGATTAAGAAGTACAAATTGGTAGTTACAAAATAGTCATAGGGATGTGAAATACAGCATAAGGGATATAGTCAATAATATTTAATAACTATGTATGCAGATGGATACTAGATTTACCAGGGTAATCACTTTGTAAGTTATATAAATGTCTAATCATTATGTTGTATACCTGAAACTAATATAATATTCTATGCTAACTATAATTAAAATATATAAAAAAAATAAGCTAGAGCAACTTCAAACTGAGAGCATCGGGTATTGTGGCAAACAAAGTGAGACCCAAGGTTGTAAAACAGATGCTTAACTGAAGAGTTTCCAGTAATACTGCTAATCTCCTTATATGTCATGCTCCTCAAAAACTAGCAGAAAGGTATATGCCCCTATGTGGATGTCTTCCAGGCAGAAATTGGGGGATATTCTCGTACTGTCACTTAAGACCTTGCCAAAGAAAAAGCCAATTCAACCAATCATGCTATAGTAAAACCCTTAAGTTGACAAGCACTATTCATGTTCACAAAACTTTAATGTTGTATTTGTTTTCATCATTATTGTTAGTTTGTTGTCTTTGTGTGTGTGCGTGTGTGTGTGTGTGTGTGTGTGTGTGTGTGTGTGTGTGTGGCTTTTAAATAAGAGACAGCCTCTTGAGGAAATTCTTCAAAATGAAGAGGGCAGACTAAAACAAGCAGACCACATTAACAGAATAAATAATCCACAGGAAACAGAGAGACAGAGGAAAACCTCTACAGAACTAAAATTTGTGCCCTTAGAAAGATAATGCATTCACTACATGAAAATAGATGGTATTAAAAAGGAATTACCAGAGAACAAGAGAATGTTGAAACTAAAATTAAAAATATATACATATTTCAAATGAGCATTTTAATAGAAAGGTCTGAAGATAAAAGTGAAAAAATCTAGAAGATGGAAAAAACACCAAAGAGATGAAAAATAGGGGGAAAAAGTGAGGAAGTTAAGGGTCTGATCTAGGAAGTTCAATATTCAACTATCAGGAATCCTATGAAGAAAGAAAAGAGAAAATAGAAAAGGTAAAATTACCAATGAACTAATAAAAGAAAAAGAATTCAGAATTAAAGAATCATATGTCTGGAGTGAAAAAAACTAGTGTGTGCCCAAGACAATGAATGAAGACCCAGCCCAAGACAATTGATTATAAATGTGGAAACACTGGTGATAGAAGGTCATAAAATTTTAACAAAGAAAAATAGGTTTTGAACAGATATCACCAATGTTAGAAAACAGTGGAACAATGTTGACAAATGTTGAAAAAATACATTTGTAACCTTGAATTCAACCGCAGTTAATCCATGACTGAGGTTAAACAGTATTCAAATGAAGGGCTGGTGGAGTCAGAGTAGTACATAGAAACGATTGCTAAAGAGAAAAATGTAAAAAGTTACCTTTAATTCTCAACTGTGAGGCTAAATGTAGAGACAGAGGAATGAATAAAAGGTACTCTTAGCACTACTCTGAGTGTCCAGAGCCCCTGAGTCAACAATTTCTTTTTTGCTAACACCATTGAGTCAGAGTGTCAAGAGGCTGGTCAAAGTTATGAAGTGTGCCAAACTTTGCTTCTAGAAAAGTGTACTATTTTTTTTATGTCATACATCTGATACCTCTAAAAAAGATGGGTCAGTAGGCAGTTAGCAGCCAGAAATAAAAGCCAAATATTCATTCTGAAGTCTGTTTTGCTTAGACTTAAGTATTGCCATAAAATTTTGTGAGTCATTAAAAACATAACCAAGATGACCTTTTGCTATTAACTAATGACCCAGCATTAAATATATTGTTTGAGAAAGTGGGGCAGTATTTTTGTTTTTTGTTTTTTGTTTTTTTTTTAGTTTTATGCTTATTAAATTACAATGGAAACATTTTATTAAGAATCTCATAATGTGGTGGTTTTAGATGCTAATTCTTACCTAAAAGAAATGAAATAAAAAAAAAATAAAGTAAGACAGAAAACAAAAAGCCTTCTTGGTATTCTAGCATTTCTTCACAAAGGATCCAGTTTATCACAGTAATCGATTCCCTCTCTTACACTGGGGATACTACTATCTTAAATGGCTAAAGAACAAACTTAGGTAACAGTGGAGCCACTGTTCTTTCAGAAATAAGATAATTAAACAGTTATATGTGCCAAGAAACTTTCTTTGAACATTTCTATTGTACCGTCTCATTATTTCTAGCTACCTGATTATCAGTCAGTAAACTTTAATAACTACTTTCTTCTGGTATCATTTGAGTCTATTCTCGAATTCTCCTAGCATTACTTGGACTATCAGAAAAAAATGAAGAAAATATTTTCTTCACTACTTATACAATATGCTGAACTATTAATAACATTCAGGGTTGATTTTCTTTAATTCTCGAAGCCATTTTTATAGTTTGCTAACACTGATAATAATAGATTAAAAAGTATAAAATAATTATAATAAACACTTATTCAGCAGAGTTTCCTGAAACTGAGACAGAATTCAGACAAAGCCGTTGAATGGGCTATTTCAGGAGTTCTCAGTGCATTCCTGATGAGAATAGATTGCTTTTTTCCCCCCTCAGATATCTTTATTTATTTCACAAATATTACTTAATTGTGTAGCACGTAAAAAGCACTGTGCTGGTTACTGTGGAGGAAATCGAGGGGGTAAGGGCCTGGAGAAAGTACAGATGAGGAATAAAGTTGTGAAAAGGCCAGCCTGAGTGACATTTAATTTGATAACTGGTGAAATGTGGTTTGTTTAGTGTTGCTTTCCTGGGCAATCCTCTTGAATTGTTAGTAGATGTAACTGGCCTAGAGTTCAAGCAGGCAATAAGACTTTAGAATCTACCAGTGAACTGTAATCAATCTGTCATGAACCGACATACAATAAGTTGCTATCTCATCAAGAAATAGGACTGTATCTCCAGTGAGCAACTGTTTGGAATGGATGCCCAACATTCAGTTCTCCTTTCTTTTGAAAACTCTTGACTGTTAGGTGGGGCTCTTATGATTGATTCAGGGTAGAATCTTCAACTTTAATTACATGGGAGCTACTAAGAGAGAGATGCTCTCTTTTTCTGTTGAATGTGAAACCTGGAAAGACATAATTTGAGATTCTGACATTGGTGCTGTCCCCGTGTGTATGAAAACTGAGAATAAAACAAAGAAATGAAGAGAGTTCTCATAGAAGACCCAGAGACTAACTAAATCCTCATAAAGAGTTCTAATCCAAACAGTACTCAGGGTCCACCTAAACCCTCATGGAACCACATTAAGTGGTGGGGGGTGGGGTGGGAGGATAAAGCCATCCACATTGTCTCTGTAGGAGAAATGCATCCAGGAGGATATTTTTCCAAGTGTGAAGCAACGGGATAATGACTGCTTAAGGATGTGTGATAACTTTTTACTATTATACTGCACAATGTCAAATTTGTCCTTTAAGTTGACTGAGGAATATTATCAAGGGAATGAAAGAAATAGAGTTGCCTATCAATGAAGAGAAATATTTACATAAATATAAGGTAAAATTTAAAAACACATTTTAGAAAAAAGGAAATTTCTGTTTCTGAAAGTAGATATGGAACTGGTAATTATTGATATATACAAGTCAACAAGCAAAACCAACCAAACAGGAAAACATTTAGATATGTACAAAATGAAGCAAATCTTCTGATAGCCAAAAACACAAATGTATAAGACTGCTCGAGTTATGGATTTTGAATAGTAATACATCATGTTAGTACTTTTATTTAAACCACAGCAGTGTTTGTCTTCCTAAAAATAGTTTCTGTATTCTAGAAAAGTACAATATGAAGTTTCAGACTAGTGCTCGCTTAACACACTAACAGAGCTGTAAAAGACTTTCAAAGCTCCTGCTCATTAGATTTCACAAATATCCCACCCCTCCTGCCACCTGCACTCTAAACATACATACAAACAAATCATAATCACGGAAGAACACCATAACTTGCAAATTACAATCTGAAAAAAAATTTATTGATGCAAAACTAAAAAAAATCCTATAACTCTCTTAGAAGTTTCTTTCTTAAATATAATTTTTCTTCCCATGAAGCAAGAACTAAAGCCACTTATGAGCACTCAGGTGGTTCCTTTTTAGCCTTTGCCTGTCTGTTTTAAGAGCAGAATCTGTTTAAGAGCCAAATACACTACAAATGTTTACCAAGAAAATCTTTCATATGGGACTACTTTCAAGGAAGGTCAATTACAAGTCTTATGTCGCTCCCTTTAACGATATTCTTTAATGATCTCCTTCCTCTCCCAGATAATTAAATCACAAAAACAGCTCAGGCAGAGAATGACCGAGTAATCCTCATAATCACATTGCAGTGACAGACAGGAAGATCAAAGCACAGGTGTTTTGAGAAATAGAGGTTTTTGTCTTATAAAATGTAAACTCGCTGCAAACTAAGCTTAAAAGTACCTTTAGTTAGTCCCCAACCCCAACAACTTCCAATATTTTAAAAATTCTGTGGTTTCTTTGATTAATACACTTAATTTCCCCTCTCTCAGTTTCTACTCAAAAATTGGCATTTCTTCACATGTGGTGGCTGTATTTTCATAAATTCAATAATTAATTAATTTTAGAAATTTGGTAAATTATGTTGAATCTCTAATAGCACCTAGAAGACCCCAAATTTATTAACTTATTATCTCTAGTTTTGCAAAGAGAGGACCTAGTGATGGAAAATTATATAAAGATGAAATCATAAAAATATATTAGTTAGAAATGAAAATATGAAGCTAGTAGTGGCTTCAATAAAGAGAGATTTTTGTTTTTGCCTTGTATTAAGAAAATCCAGCAATAGGCCAGGACTGGTATAATGACAATTTTTTTTTCACCAGACGTACGTAGGTTCCTATTCTCTTTCTGCTCCACTATCATTTACATATGCTTTCCATTCTCAAGACCATTCAGGTTACAAGATGGCTACCAATGCTCCAACCAATATATGAATATTCCCAAGTCAATACTACAGGAAGAGTGGCAAGTAAAAGGTAATCCTTCTAAGCAGTAGCTCCCTTTGCTTATATTTTATTGGCTATGTCCATCTCTAAGGGAGATTGAGAAAAGTAGTCTTTTGGTTGGGCAGATACCCCCCAATATAATTTTGATTAATTAAGGAAATTTAATTATATTGGTTGCTAACTGAACAAATCTGTTGAGAATATTTAGTCAGTCCTTAGTCACACCACAGAATTGTTGATTTCTCAATACTGGATGGAATTTCATCTGATTCTTCCTTTCAGATAGAGAAACTGAGAGTAGAAAGATGAAGCTTTCCCCAGGCTACACAACCTGTTAGCCAGAGAACTAGGAGCAGAACTCAGACCTTAATCTATTGGTAAAGATCCAGTCTTTTACTGACAAACTCCAGTGAGGTTAGCTCAGGAAACTCAGCTTACTGACGTGAATAATACACATCTTACTACCTAGGTCAGACCTCGTGATTCACACTTCAGACTTTACAGTCATAAATGCCCACAAGCTATAACATCTCCCCTCCTTGGTTATCAAGTGAGAATCATCATATTTATCACAAGCCATATACATGTTTATATGGCCACTAAATTTCCAAGAAAATGAGAGATGTGCCATGTAATGTAACAGTACGCGTCACTGTTTGTAGGAGAGCAGAATGTTCCACATTCGTGGGCAAAAATTGGTACTGAACTTCGTGAATAGATGCTAGGTCTTTTATGGTGGTGGCTTTTTGAGCACGCACACGAACACATTAATATGGTGTCTCCTGAAATTGACATTCTCAAAATAGAGTCCACCATCATACAAAGGAGATTTGAATGTTGTGAGGCTTTTTTTTTTTAAATCTCTTCTTTGACTGTGGGTATCACTTCCTCACACTCTCCTCTCAGCCATATTCTCAACCAACACAGTCTACAATGGTAACTCATATACCATATGCTTTCTTCAGCACTTTGAAATATATCATTAGTCCCTTGCTCTCATGTTTTACTTGTTTTATGTCTTAAATTTGTTGAGAGCAGTGTCTATGCCTTCTTTATTCTCCAAAACACACAGCCCATCATAAAGGTTCTGATTTTCTTTCCCAATGTCATTCTTAGGACACTTTAATACTCTCCTAAACTGGTCTTCCTCCCTGCTGCCACTGGTTCCAGTGATCCTCTTCTCTGCCCCACTCACCATCTGTCCCACTTAAGTCACCTAAGTGAATTCTCAAAGATATAGAACACAAAAATCCACACTTATATATAGTTGGTGGTACACTATCTATAAATATAAATAATTTTTTTTAGAAAGTGACCCCAACATGCATTTATACTTGGTCTTACTCCTTGCCATTCTATTTGTTTGTACACTACATACTATAAGCTACTCAGAAATAGTCACCTCTTTTCCTACATGTCTGTAACTTTACATATGCTGTTCCTTCTTTTTGAAATTCCCTTTCTCCTTTCATTTATTGAGAGATTCCATATGGCCTTTAAGGCATAAGTCAGTTACTATGTGTGAAACTCTATGCCATGTATATCCAGGATTTTCTATAAGACAGGGAAGCTTGACAACAAACTTGAGCATATCTTTACAAGTACTTCTTAATCACACCTAGTCTATTGAATTTGGAAAACTCTCATAGTGTAGAATTGTGCTTATTTTTGTTTAATCTGGATCCCAGGTTCTGACACACAGGAAATACTTAATAGTTTGCTAAATGAATGGATGTCAGTTACCTAACTAGACTTAAATAATTTTCTTGAGAATCCATTTTGTCATAATAAACCTTGTCACATTTGATGCTCTACCCACAGAGGCAAGTATAGTATTTAGATGCAAATATTGTTATACCTCTTTTGTTTTCCAGATAATCGCTGGGATCTAGAGTTGCCCCTCCAGTAGAAAATCTAGTCCCTCCCTCCTTGAAAACTCCTCCTCCTTCAAATTGCCCAAGAATCTCAGGGATTACACAGCCTAAAGTAGAGTATTGCTTCTAAACTCCAGGTAGAGAGAGGATGGCTAATTAGCATGACTGTGTCCGCCATTGCCAGGTGGTATCACAGTTGTACATGGGTTCTATGTCCTACCACTTTAGGTCTCCACAGGATCCTAAGATGGCTGAACCTTGGACTCTAAAGTGCAGCTCTTTGGTTTTATCTTGTACATTTAGAAAAAAAAATCAGCCCTCAATCAACAACTTCAGGCCCCGGCCTTGAGCAGGCAACTCAGGCTTCCCCTTCTCTCCTGATGTGTTAACCCCTCCAGGGCCTGTTGCATCAGCATTCTCTCCTCACAAAAGACTACATGGCTACACCTTGGTCCATCAAGTTGTTTCCTTTACTTCTCACTGCAGAGAGAAAGTTGAGGTTCAGTCTCTTTTCTCCAAGTAACTCAGAAATTCTTAGGCAATTTGGTTCACTTGCTCTTCTAACTACCAAAGGGAGGGGCATCTTTTAATGAAAATGAGGAGTCTTGTCACACTGTTTCTCTAAGGAAAGAGATGTTGACAGGCCTTATATTTATATCATTAATAGGGTCCACTTCATGGTTTCTTTTCAAAAATAATAAATATATGAACTCCCAGAAGATTTTCTAATAACAGACTGAGAAATGGAAAGCATAGATTAAGAATTTCTGCCTCTCCGATTATTTTACATATGCATGTAGATGCTTATTGAAATTAACAGAGTTGTTTTTATCTAAGACCTTTTTTCTTAGGAACAGTAATTTATGACAATGAATATAATGTTGTTGAGCAACCCTTGTCCTAATTGTCCTTTCCAAAGGGGCCAAAGAAACAGCAGTCTGATAATCTGGTTAGGAAAAAAAAAAAAAGGGGTGCATGGCCCTACCAATCCAATAAGACAAAAAGAGATTCATTTCATCAGTGAACACCTGGCATTGTAGGGTCATATTTGAGTAAGAGAGGACAAATACAATAACAATAAATTTAAATTAGATTACAGAGTCGGCCACAGATTACTGTGACAGCCATGCCATGTCTTTTCCACTAGGAACTGAGGAGAGTCTTAAAATTCTTATGTCTGTTTAAAGAAGATAAAATAGCAATCTTTTCTTCAAATATATCCACTCATTTGAGTTTTATATAACATAATCCAGGAGAGATTACTCTAAATTGAGGCTTAATTTATTAAACTGAAGTGACTCTAAAGAAGTACATATTTTCAACATTTGTAATGCCTCTCAAATCCATGTGTGTCTTACTATCAAAGACATCTTGAATTTAATAAATTGAAGCGATTGATCAATTTTTTAAAATTAAATGAAATACTTTAAAAATGTAAAAATGGATAATGTAGAAATTGTCCAAACATCCTGGGTCCAATCCCAGGATTAGGATCTGACTATATTAACATATTAAAGCAGAGACACAGAAAATAGTTGTAGGTAAAGATGAATTGGAGCAAGGTAATTCTCAGAGGGGGTTCCCCATCCAGCAGTCCATCCATACCAGCATCACTTGAGAATTTGTTAGAAATGCAAAATTCTTAGGTCTCACTCCAGAAGTACCAAACCAGAATCTTTGGAGTATAGGGCTGCAATCTGTATTTTAACAAAATGTCTGGGCATGAGTTTGAGAACTACTCTTATAGTACCAAAGGAGTCACTTGATCAGCATGCATTTGGCATATCTGGAGGGGAAGCAGAGTACTAATATTTTAACCTACTGGCATGGTTACCATAAAGAGGATAATTCTAAGACCCAGAGCAACAAAGCACTTTTTTCCAGTTCATTGGTTCTGACTTCATATGCACAAAAGCAACTTCTAATTAGGAGTTTGCTTCCCAGGTGGCAAAATTGCAAGGAAAGAATCAACCGATCAGGCCAATATGGTATCCTGTTTACTTGAAAATATGTTTTTCACTGTAAATTACTTAATTAACATTCTTGCTTTTGCAGTAAGTTCTTTAGTTCTAAGTATCGGTAGCAGCACCCAATGTAACTGGGTTCTGTAAAAGTCACATTTCTGAACCTGGAAAACTAAAGGTCAGTGCCTAAAATGTAAGTATATTGTGAAGACACTGCCCAGAAGGGTCTACTACATACCTAAACCATTTAAATGGACTATTTACCAGGTCAAGTGAAGTAGAGAATTAAGCGCAAATAGTTAAAGGTTGCAAACTATTAGTCTTTCAGCTAGCTGTGGTCCACTGATGTGGTTTGTTTGTTTGTTTGTTTTTTGGCCCACACATGTTGTTTAAAAATTTGGAAATTTCCCATGCAATTTTGGATTTCTTCCTGTCTTAAAAAAACTAAAGACTTGACAACAGGGAACCGACATTCTGACACTTCAATAAGAGCCTGGAGCTAAGCAGAAACTGCTTCTTTTAGATGAGCTGTTCCCTCCAGTTTTCCATAATCCCTGTGACTCCTTATCATCTTAGAGCTGGCCAGCATGTCCTTTTACATTACCTGCCTGACGCATAATGCATTTGAGTTTAAGGACCACTGACCTATTTTTGATGAAACAGAAAATTGAGATGATGTAAATAAATTACTCAGAAAATTAACTCAACTTTATTTTGTATCTTTATAGCTGTTTGTGTATATGTGTGAGCAGGGGTGTAGACATTATTATTTTTAAAACCAGACAAAATGAAGAGGGCAAAGGTTGTCATGATACAGCAGAAAGAGTACTAGATTAGGCCTCTAATGTCTAGAATTGGATCTGCCACTTAACAAATGTAAAATTATCCCCAAGCCTCAGTTTATATGTATGTTATATGGGAACGATAATATCTATCACCCAGAGGGTTTATAGTAATGATTAAATTAGATAATATATATTCAAGTTCCTGACAAACCATAGGCCCTCAGAAATGTTTGTTGAATTAAAATTTGGATGTGTTTGTTACCTGCATTTACTTTAGAAATTATAACTAACAGATAAACATTTGGAAAAAAAAAATCAAAACTGACCCTTTGAAAGCCTTACACTACAAGGAGATAAAGAAATGAACATAATTGACTATAAACTATGAACCATGCACTATGCTGGGTGCTTTATACAAATTATCCCAAAGTCACACAGTAAGTATTTATAATGAGTGCTCTTACTCGAAAGCCTTAACATGTAAGAGCTTTAGTGTTTCTCAGACTAGCCTGATTCTAAGAATCACTTGGGCTGCTAGTTAAAAATAGAAGTTCTCCTATTCTTTCTCAAGCTTACTGATACAGATTTGAAGGGGAGTAGCCTGGGACTCTGCATGTTATATCACAGCCTGAGGTAATTCTTAAAAACAGCAGAAAAACTCTGCCTGACAAAATTGACAGAGTCAAAGCAAGCAGAAAAAGAATTGTTTTGAATTATGCTCAACAGAAGGAAGAAAGGAAAGAAAGAGGAAAAAGAAAGGAAGGAAAAAAGAGAAGCAAGAAAAAATAGAAGGAAGAATAAAAAGAAAGGAAAAAGGAAGAGAAGGTAGGAGAAAGAGAGAAAAAAAATCTTGGAGTTAAGATCTATGCCATGTGAAGGATTATAAGAATTTACTAGATGGGTGCTTTCTTTCTAACTGCACCCAGGCTGTTTAATGCAAACACTAGGAGCCAGCCAACAGGAAGCTTAGCTTGCCACTGCAGAGGAGTAAACTACTTTGAACTACAGGCATCTTGTACACCCAAATTACATGCTGTGATACACATAGTATTTGAGTTGTTCTGCAGTACAGAAGCCAATTATTCTTGGCACGTACTTCTATCATGCTATCCAAAGCACCATCCCTCACATGTGGAACTGTGCCACATCAAATGCAGCAAGCCATAAATTCCTTAAACTCTTAGAGATGAAAGTCAAATGTTGGAGAAAAAGATAGTTGGTACACAAATCATACAGCAGAAAAGATATATGCATAACTAAGTACTGTTGGATCTATTATGAGAAACTGGGACAGCAAAATTCTGCCTTTAAAATTTTTCAGAGTAAATTAATTTTTTCAATGTAATTTAGCATAATTACTACATGTTCAGTTTTTGGTAAAGTTATTTCATTTATAGTATTCATCTTAAAATAATTGATTTTCCAGCTTCTCCTAAATGCTTTTAAAGGCAGTGGAAAAACACGGACACTAAAATATTCTGTTGGGAATCGCAGACACTATACATATGTCTTGAATGATAGTTTTATTTTATAATCAGACCAATTAGCTGACCCACTCCCCCGTCCCTTACCTCTTGTAAATCCTAAAGTTAAGAGAAGATTTAACTAAAACTGTTAGGTGACATTAAAATGGAAATCCAGTAATTAATATTAATGGTATTATAGAGAATTTAAAACATGAATCCTAAAAAGTTAAAAAACAAGAAGTGAGGTATTAGGTGCACTGGTCCTGAAATTCTTACACTTTAATATACTTATGAATTTCCTAGGGATTGTGATAAAATGCAGATTCTGATTCTGTAGGTCTGTATTTCTCAGTCCTGAGATTCTGCATTTCTAACAAGTGTCCAGGTGATGGTTATGCTTTGGTCCAGGGATTACGCTTGGAGTAACAAGTCCAACAATTTAAGAAAGCTCACACCAGTGAAGCTACCAGGGAGATGACCGAGAATCTCCAGTAGGACAGTTGTAACATAATGTTAGTATTATCTAGAAGCAAAATGCAAAGGTGAAAGACAAATAAAGGGTTTATGTAAAAGTCCAATTTCTCAGAAAAAATTACTCATAAAATTGAAAAAATAATCTTATTTTTTTGATTAATTAGGAGAGGGTAGGCAGATTTACCATGGATATATAATTGGGGTTCCTAAACTTGAAAAGTCTGATAAGAGTAATGGACTATCTCTCCAGAAAAATGTAGCTATGAATATATACACACATTTCTGAATGCAATTTCAGAAGGTTCACTGAACTTCTCCTGAAAGGAATGAACCACCTAAGCAGGGGCCCACAGACCACAGTTTAAAACTACAAATTGTACAAAGTTGATACAGTGGGGAAATCCATAGTATTGAGAATGATAGGGCAACTTTGGATCTGATGTAGTATTTGACTGCTGCTACTACTGTGTAAAGGCTGATGATTCTTCAGTCATTTCCATAAAATATAAGCAGGTTGAAGTGTATCTTTTTCCAAGGTAAAACATCAAGCTTCTTCATGTGAGGTAGGAGGAAATCACCATATTAAGTTAAATATATACTATTTTGGAAAAACACAAGACAAAGATGTAGGTATAAAAATTACTGTATAGAAAAGAGGTTTCTAAAGATGTAAAGAGCAATTGTTTTATGTTAGTCCTCCACGACAACTTTTTTCTCAGTAATTTTAAGCATCTCACCATCTATCTCTTTATACTAGTGAAAAATTATAAAGATTTAGGGTTGTCATTTAAAAGGCAGAGAGAATCAGTTTACTTTTTTTAAGAGTTATTGATCCTAGATAAGCAGCTTATCATCTAGAAACATTAAGAAACGTGTGTGTGTGTGTGTGTGTGTGTGTGTGTGTGTGTGTAAAACATAGTGCTAAGGTATGATATAAAATATAGACATAATGCTAAAGGAGTACTGAGTACTGGGAGTACTAATAAAGGAGTGATTATTTCCAGTATGAGATAAAGGTGATGTGTCAAGGCTATAGTCATAGAAGGAGCTTTGAGCTGGACTCAACAGATGAAAGCAGAGCGAAAGCATTCAGGCAGAAGGGCTGATATTAGCAAAGCATTTCAGGGGTGGGATAGGAAGAAAATGCTGTTTGGACCAAAGAGAGTATGATATTCTATTACTTTTTTGGGGGGGGGCGGGGAGATAATACAACATGTATAGCCTTCTTTCTTGAATCTGGATTGGGCCTGGAATTTGCTTTATGCGGCAAAACTGACTGTGTGCCAGTTCAGGGTTTATGCATTAAAAGGCCTGTCTTTTGTGTGCATGAGAGCACTGAACGGCCAGATAAGGAAGTCTAACTACCTTGCTGAAGAGATCACATGAAGAGTCCAACTGGAGATAGAGAAAGGCCCTGAGGCTACTTGAGGAGAGATAGAAGGAGGGTCATAGGAACTGAATTCCCAGCTTCCAGTCAACCAGCCAAATGAAATCAGTCACATTCAGGACTACAGTAAGACCAGCAGAACTGTCAAGCTGAGGCCAGTGCAGATTGAGAATAGAATGTTTGTTTTTAGGATACTACTTTTTGGATTAGTTTGTTATGTATTAAAAACAAAACAAAACAAAACAAAACAGTGTTTATCAAGATTTTAAATCAGTACCTTCCTTTGATAAATATAAAACTCATACACCCACCTGGAGATTTAGATGTAGCCTGGTCTTTCTACACACACTAGTCTAGACTTGTTTTGAACCTTATTATTGCAGTTTAGTATACAAAACTCTAGTTTTTTTTTTTTTTTACAAAGTTAACTGACTTTTTTAAAGGGCAGTCCCTGTGTCACCCTCCTTTTGTCTCTCCTTGATAAGAACATCTTAGACAGATTACAGTATGTGCACTTGTGCACTGTGTGTGGATTGTTGTATAGCCATATCCATCCTAAAACAAATTTGCATTAATAATTCCCTATGTGTGACACATGCCCATTTTTTTCTGATTTTATTCAGTTTCTTCTTATTGCTGGCTGTGGCCCATTGATTTGATTTTGTAATTTGTGAATGGGTTGCAACCCTCAGTTTAAAAAATACTTTCCTAAGAAGCAGTAATCATTCAATAAATATTCACAAAACCCTATATGTGCCATACACTGTTTTTAATCTCTTAGGTACAGCAGTGAAAAAACAAACACAATTCATTTTTTCATGGGCAAACTAGTCATTAAGCAGCAGCAACCAAATATGCATAACATACGATTTGATTTCATCTGTAATAAACCCTAAGAAGGAAAAATATGGGTGCTATGTGAAACTATAATTAGGAGACTTCACTGAATTGAAAGCACTGAAATGGATCTGTTCGTGAATGTTAGAGAAAGTCCAAAGCAATAGAGGTCAGTCTTTAGAGCATTTCCAGACTTCCTGGCTTGCCAAGGGCTAGCAGGGCAGGAGAGCAGAAGGCTTTTGAAAAAGCCAAGTGGGGCCTAAGCGGGGCTGATGATCTATCCAATCCTAAAGCTGGTCATAGGTCCTGTTGAATGCCTTTAGCCTGTTGGGCACAACTTGTATTTCACACTTTCCAACAATTCTTGGCTTGTTGGGTCTGGAGAGGAGAGTGGAAACATACAACACTAAAGTATTCCCTGTAGAGTCCAGAAATGAACAAAATAAAATTGACCATCACAGTTAAGAATCAAATTATGAGACATCCAAAATTATGCAAAATCATCTCCAAGAGATTCCCAACCACCCTGATTGAGAGTATTAACACATTAACTGATTGAGAGTATTAACACATCTGGAGAAAGAGTGCTTCCATTCAAGGGAGGGTAGGCAGCAAGTAAATCCTAGAAAAAAAAAAAAAAGAGATCTGCACTGTACTTGGGGAGAGGGAGTGTCTGGGCTCAGGGAGTGAGCCTATCCTTCTGAAAAAGGCTATCCCTACTGCTCAAGCCTACATCCTGGGCCTCAAAAGCAGGAGACAGTAAACAATCTTATCATATTCAACTCTGCCTATTCTAAATCCATGTTATGTTATAATTTGGCTTTCTGAACTTACCTACAGAGAGAGAATACGCATGCTAGTAATGCCAAAATATTGTGTATCTTTAAAAAAATTAGCTGACATTTTGACTTTAAAGCTTCTGTGAGTTTTGGTAGTAGGAGTGAGCATACTTAGGGACTGCGACAATGTCTCCTTTCTAAGACTGTATGGCTGAGGGGCAGACCCTGGAGTACACTAAAGTCACCGAGGAAAATAATACTTTAGAAGGCCAACTATCTTTCCCCAGGAAATACTCCTGGGTAAATTCCTTTCCCTCCTCTCCCCTCCAACACCATTTTTCACTGAAAATTTCTACAAGGGTAGTAACTACAGCAGCTATATAACACAAAAGCAGTTAACTTTTGTGGAATGCTGCCCATGTACCATTGTGTCAAGCACAATATAGGTAGGTTATCTCACTTAATTATTATACTAAGAAATGAGCTATTATTATTCCTCTTTTACTTCTATGGAAACTGGAATAGTTGGCACAATGTCTCACAAGTAGCGATGGCAGAGCTAGGATTCAGAGCAGTGTGATTCCAGAGGTGGCACCTGAACCTATATATGATATTGCTTTCTATCAATATCTAGGCACCAAGTATTTGAGCTTTATGAAACAGTCCATTTGTTTCCCAAATATGACTTGTGAAGTTTGCTTTTTTTAAAAGGAGAAGGGAAAACAAAGGACCTCTACCTGTATGCTGTGATGATTTACATGCCTTTCTTGGTGTCACACAATGGGTTCTCCAATGCTTTGTTCAAGTCAGGGAGAAGTAGCTCAGCTCTCTGCAACTCTACTTTTTCTCCTCTGCTTTTCTGTGGTCTCATAGGGGATAGTTTCTGTATTATTTTCAATTTGTTTCAGTGTGCCTCCTTCCTAGGACTGTGCAAGCATGATCCTAGAACTTGAAAATGGTCAGTAAAATATAGGAAACTTTCAATGGTTTCTTAAGGAGATGCTAGAAAGCTACTTTGGATCTTACTTTAGATTGGCTCTCAGCATCACCACTGTTCTCCTGCAAGTCTTCTATTGTACAACTGTCCAAACACATGAATGACCATTTACGTAAACCTCAATCAGTAACTAAGACATTATTTTTCAGAAAACTCATCTTTTCTTTAAAAATATTTATTAAGTATGGGAGTGTCTGAACCTATATTTTTCTACCCTAAATCCAGAGGAAATTATGTAGCCAGAAACCAAGACCACAACTTCCATGGACCAAAGGACTAAAGCTCTTGATGTTCCTAATCTCTTAACTGAACCTCTTTACTAGGAGGTGGATTTTGTAATAAGAACAATGCTCTTAATGGGAAGCCAGTGGAGCCAAATCATCTCTATAAGAGACACTGAGTAGGGCGATGAATCATTTATTCAAGAATGTATTGAGTACCTATCACAGCTAAAGCACGGCTAAAGCAAATATATATCTATTTGTTTGCTGTATCAGTGAACAAAATAGGCAAAAATCCTTGTTCACAAGTAGTTCACAGTCTAGTAGTGGGGAGAGACTAAAAAAATGCAGTAAATAAAGTGTTAGAAGGAAAGACATGATATGAAAACAAACAGACAAATAGTAGAGCAGTAACTAGGAAAAGGGATGCTTCAGGATGCAGTTAAAAAATAGAATGTTTGTGTCTGGTCTCATGGAGAAAATGAAATGAGCAAAAACTTGAGGAAAATCGAGGAATTGGACCAAAGTCATTGGAGAGAAGAATATGACATACAGCAACAAGGTCTTAAAATGGAAGTGTGCCTGATATGCTTGAAAATCTGCAACGAGGCCTGTGCGGTTGGAGCTGAGTGAATGAAGGAGAGAACAGTGGGAAAGATGGCTGGAGATGAAACAGGTACCAAATTAGGTTGGATGTTGTAGGTCACAATAAGCACTTTACCTCTAAAAGAAATGGAGTGCCACTTCAAGGTTGTGAGCAAAGGAATGACATTATCTGCATTGGCTGCTATTTTTAGAATTGACTATCATCAGCAAGGGTAGAAGTAGAATGACCTACTACAAGGCTACAGCAATCATCTCAGCCAGAGAAGATGGTAGCTTGCAATAGAGAGGTAATTATGGAGGTGGTGAGAAGGACTTATACTCTGTGTATATTTTGACAGTGGAGGCTGCAGAAGTTTCTGATAGATTGGATACGAGATATGGTAGAAAAAAGGGACACAAGGACATCTCCAAAGTTTGGCCTGCACAAGAGAGATGAAGAACCTATGATTAGAGCAAATTGTGTGGGAGCCTTTCTTCTTTCCTTCCTTTCTTCCTTCCTTCCTTCCTTCCCTTCATTCCATCCATCCATCCATCCATCCATCCATCCATCCATCCATCCATCCATCCTTCCATCCATCATGCCTTCCTTCCTTTATCCCTTCCTACCCTTCTTTCTTCTTTTATCCCCACTTTCTTATTTCGTTCCTTCTATGCACATCTAGAAATGTCAGACATTGTACCTAGAGATACAACAGACAAAGCATCCTCACTAAGAAACAGAATATGAAGGACAGAATGAGATAGAAAGGTGGAGTTGATGGTATGGGACCACTTACATTCTATTACTAACCTCTTAAAAATTTAGTTTCTGATATTAGCAAATTTAAGTAATTTAACTATAATTTGAAAAATGTATCACTACTTTCACATCAATTCTATTTAGAATATTATGTTAAATCTGAAATTAGAATTCCACGGTTAATTTGCTGGTATATGTTTTGCCTAACACATTGTCAAAAGAAAACAAACCAGAGTAACCACTGATATGAATAAAATATTCATTATTATCTCATAGATATGGTGTCTTTTTCTTTTTCTCTATACAATATCCATTAGAGGTTTTGACAACTCAGCTAACTATATTATTTATTGGTTTTATTCTAAGAAATTGAATGCTAAGTGGCATACTCTAGTAGAATGGATGTCCTAGAGTACAACAAAAGCAGATTCACATTGTTGTTAAGAGGCCAGTATTTGAAACAGACTGCCCAAATTGGGCTCCTGGATCCATTTATTATCTATATGACACTGGGTTAGTAGTTATTTAACCTCAGTTTCCACAACTCTAAAATATGAACAATAATGGATCCAGCCTCACAGATTTATGGAGATTCTACAAAGTCCTTAAAATAATGAAAGCACACAGAAAGCATTCAATTCATGGCATAATTCAACTTTTTTATTCAACTTTTGGTTGTAATTAGACTAATACTACCGCTACTAATATGTGTCCAAGGAATTTTTTCCTCCCTTTCTAGGAGCTTATTTTTATAACTAATGATATATATAAATATATAAATATATTTATTTCATTTGTCATTTATTTCCTAAGGAAAAAGCAAGGAGAGAAAGAAAGTCAACAAAGATAATATAAATATTTAACACCTTTAGTTAAATAACACTATTGGCTAGAACACGAACAACTGCAAAAATGATTTTGAAAAAGTATATTTTGATGCAAAAAACTGTTCATGACGTTTTCTAAAATAGAAAAAAAGTGTTATAGTGGTTAAGGGTAAAATGTTATGATTATATATATATATATATATATATATATGTATATATATAGACACACACACACATATGTATACACACAAACATTTGGAAGAGCAAATATTAATAATGATTTGAAAGAATATAAAGCAAATATTAATAGATTATCTAGATTAATAATGATTGGCTACATCTGTCAAGTTTTAGTGCCTTTTGTGACTCATTTTTGTTTTATTTTCTGAATATGGATGAAATGCTCAGACAACTGAATAGTGTCACCAACTAAGATACATAAAGGGAAACAAATTTAGAGAAAAATTTAAATTTGATATGGATATGTAGAATTTGATAAACTTGTGATAGATATACTCATGTGAGAATTTCCAGTAAATAGTTGGGTTTTCAAGCTTCATGGAAAAGGTAAGAGAGACTTGAATATGAATTTAGGGGTTATCACCATAGAGGTGGTGGTAAAAAATAACAAAAATGGATAAGTAAATCTTGGAGAAAAGCAAGAATGAGGAGAGCTGGAAATTGAGAATGGGATCCTGAAAACAGGATTAAGAATTACTGCCCTTCCATAAAACCTACACAGTTAGTTTGTTGAACAATTTCATCAGTCATCTGAATGCCATAATCTATGAGTACATAAATAATCAAAGGAAGAGTGGAGGAAAAGGAAGCTAGGAGAAAGACAGAATGAATGTATGACCTCAAGCCAGGAGGAAGAGAATTTTAAGTACTAATAATTGCTTTAAAGAAACCTAGTAAGAAATGAGCTGAAAAGTATGCATTTGATTTGGCAATTTGGAGATCAGGGGAACCACAGCAGGAGTAGTTGCTAGAGAATGATGGGATGGCAAGCTGACTGCAAGTGGGTTGAGTAATAAATGACAGGAAAAGAAAATAGAGGTGGTGAGTATAAACGCTTCTTTCTAGAAGTTGGGTGAAAAAATCAACAGAGATAGTGGGTAATGACTGACAAAGAAACAGGATCAAAGAAGAAGGGAGTTTTTTTGTTCCCTCTTAGGAAGGTCTGAGGGAAAAGCCATCAGAGAGTAGGTCTAACAGAGATGAGGGGAAGGAATAGTGGATGAAGCAATATCCAGGGGCAGGTATTGAAAGAAACAGAAGTTAGGCCTGGGGGCATTTTACCCTTTTATTTTAAGTGCATAAAACATATATATTTTGTGTAATATTATATAGAAAATCAATAGAGATTGAGCAAAATATAATTTAGTCTTTTTTTGATAACTTGGTATCTTCAATTTAAAAGCCGTTAGGGTTCCCTTAAACAGGTTGATTTTACTGTCCCATTCAAAAAGGCCCCCCCAAATTGCTTCTTAGATGATTTTTTTAGATTTTCTGTTTCTTCTTTTGTTTACAGACCATCAGCTGTCACTTGGCTACTATCAGTTGTGACTTTACCTAGAATCTCCTACCCATTCTTTTCTAGTTTGCTCATCCATTTACAGAAGGCTTGGAACCACATGACCAAACTTGTATAAATCATTGCTAACATATAGTTATATATTTCTCTTGCTAGTGAAGTACCTTTAGTGTGTGAAGTTGTAAACATATATTCTAAGTGCTCAGAGAACTCTCTTGCTTCTTTCCTTTTACCGATCTATATTATAGAAGACAGAGGACACTTTGGAGGTTGGGCCTGAATAGTTAGGATATATATTGCTATGCATAATTGGTGTGTGTGTGTGTATATATATATATATATATATATATATATATATATATATATATATATGCTTGTTATAGTCTTAACTAATAAAAAATGCCAAAAATGTGTAAAAGTTTAGGAAATGAAATAAGAATATTTGTCCAAATTAATTATCATCCTGTTTTCAGTATGTATGGTATTAAGCTGTATTTTAACATACTTTTCTTGAGGAAATATATTTAAGAAACTAAATTAGCATAAAGCATACAATTCCCCATTGTATAATCAGAATAAACATGAAAGATTTTCAGAAAGCTTATCCCTTGAATTTCTTTTCAATATGTATGCTACATGTAATTCATATTGTATTATGAGGATACAAATCAATTTTTTTGCCTTGTGGCTCTGTTTTACCAAATTTACACAGCTCAAACCTGCTCAGACAGGTTTTTAAAATAACATTTACCAAGAACATGTGCAAATGTGCTCAATGAGCATCTATGTACATGCATTTTACTACCTTTCCTTTCTTTTTCACTATGAGTGCTTTTAAAAATCAGCATAACTGCAATAAAAAGAAACCACAACTGCCCTATTATTGAATTACTAAGCAGTGTGTGTCGGAAACACCCCTCAGAATTTTAAGAGCGTCAAAAGGAAGGTGCTCTGCACGTACTCCACGGCTATAGGAATTCTGGTGAAAGTAGATACCAACACAGAGCTGTTTGAATGATGAGAGTGCAGCCAGGCAAGAGGTGGGAGAACAACTGCAAAGCTTGGCAAGCTGGATTGGCAGGCAGGATGGGGAGCAAGAGAGTGGAAGATGAAGAGTGGAAGATGAAAGGGCAGAAAAGACAAGAAACAAGGACTGCGGGCAGATGTGCTGCCGGGACAAACCACACATCAGAGTTTCTATGTTTCACTTTTTTAAAAGTTCAAAGAAAGACAACTTTCTGCAAGATGAGAGGTTGCTTTAGGCACCTAGTTTTAAATAATTAATAACTGTTGGTAATTATTCGATATCATCATTAGCAATAATAATGGCAAGACTAAATACCAATAAAACTACTTTACAGTACACAGTGGATGCACATGCCAGTTCCTTCATCTGAACTCAATTTCTCTTCACTTAGCCATTATTATTCCCTGCCTTCACCATTTGCTTTATTCAACACTCCAGGGTACAATTTATCAACATGGGAGTTGTTACAAAATTCCAAGGCTGCTGCTAAATTGACTTACTCTCACTTATATGAGGTAGGTCTCATTGGTGTATTATTTTATTCTGGGGTCTCACTGCTCCCAAAAATTCATCTTATTGTCAGATAAATCTTTCTAAAATGTTGCTTTTGTCTAAATATTGCTCTGCCCATCTGTGTTAAAAAAAAAAAAACACTAATGACTGTCCACTAACTTTAGGTTAACATCCAAAATATCTTAGTTTGACTCACAAAGGCTTTCAAAGCCTAAATATCTTCTACCCTCAATTGTCTAGACCCTCTGCTACAGGACTGTAACACTTGTCACACTCATCCTTGATTCAACACTCTTGCATCTCATTTGGGATGCCTGTCCTATCTCTTTATAAATTTTTTATTCACATTACCCAATTTAAGCCTTACCTCCTCCATCTAGCATTTCCTGACTAATCTAGCTCCCAAATATCTCCTACTCCTTCTCCTCTTCATAACTATATGATTTATTGGTTCTATTATTTATCTGACATTTAAAATTACATAATTACTGTTGTAGTGGTATGATAGAACTGGCTGCTGTCAATTGTTAAATATTTAAGAATTTTGCAAAGGACTCCTAAACCAGTGGTAGCATCTATGGTGGAAGTATTTACACCATGGCAATAGGCAAACACTGCAGATCATGTTTTGTTTTGTTTGGTGGGGTTTTTTTGTGGAAAAGAGAGAAAGGAAGAGAACTGGCTTACCAGCACAGTCCTACAACAGACCTTCTAACTATTCTTACTATAATTAAAATATTTTGTTAACTCCCTATTATAGCTAGCCAGTATAATTGTAAATACCTTTAGGACTAAGTACTCAATGGCCTCCCAAGGATTTAAATTTCAACATGGACAGGTACCTATGTATATAAATTAAACTATAGGCTATATAATATTAAATACCAAGAGAGTAGAGGAAAGTTCTGCCCTCCTCTGTATAGAATATAGGGACTATCATATATGGGTTCTGTCTACAAAAGTATATTATTTGGGGGATTGAAATAATTCTTGAAAGAGTTTAGGCAAAAAATGTATAATACCACCTCAGAAGATATAAATTAATTGTATAAGCCTAATTTTTTCACTGTTTATGAACACTGGATTGTCATTACTTTTTTCATTCCACCTCTAATCTGTGTTTTTTCAATAGTGCTATTATGACAAAATAACAGAAGACTATAATAAAAAAAAAAAGCTCAGAATATAATGACTTTTATTTCACTAACACTATTTTTCAATCCTTGAGCTCTGCTGGAAGTCCTAACATTCGATGTTCAGTCATGCTCCAAAAGGGTTAAGCTGGAAACATCTTTGATTCACTTCAATGCCACCACCTTTTAACTGCTCATATTCAGAGAAACAGATATGAAGGGCTTCAGACAGAAAAGCAGGACAAAAGAAAATCCTACTTGTAATCTATAGTTTCACAGAGGCCAATGAGGAAAATGCAAGACAAATTAAACTAGCAATATTCTAAACTCTGAATATGTTAAGTATGCCTCTACATACCCACTTAAAAAAAGCTATAGGTCACTTTCACATTGTTCATGCCTGTGTCTTACTTTCCTTTACTATATCCCCCAACTTATAGTTAACGAAATGGACTTTACTGACTATGACCTGGTTGGAAACATCCATTCATTCATTAATCAAACACATAAGAATCCCATCTATGTGCCAGACACTTTGAGTGCTGGGAATTCTAACATTAGTAAGATAAAATGTAGGCTCTCAAGAACATCATAGACACACTGTAGCCAACATCATTTTTCTTTTAATTTATAAAGCTATGCTCTGATGTCATTAGTGCTAAATTCTCTCACTCAGTTTCAAAAATTTATTAAGGTGAAATTCACATAATGTAAATTTAAAATTTTTAAAGTGAACAATAATTCAGTGGCATTGACCACATTCTCAGTGTTGTGCAGCTACCGCCTCTATCTAGTCCCAAACATTTCCATCTTTCCAATAAAATCCCTAACCCATTAAGCAGTTTCTCCCTTTAAGACCACAACTAAACTTCAGTGTGTGGGAAGCTTTCATCTAAAACCACATTTTGAAAAAACTGTTCCACGCCAATAATAACTCTAACTTAAATAATGTAACTGAGAAAAAACATATTAAAGTCAAAGAGCCTTTTAAAATCAGAGTCAGGCTCTCATTTTAGGGTTTTTAAAACGACATTCTTCATTTTATTTTTGTTTTGTTTCTTTTAGTTTTTCTCAGTTTTTCAGATTCTCATTTTTCAAAGTAGATGTTTCCTTTGGTCCAGTGGCTAAGGCATTGTTGTACTGATAATATTATGACACAGCTAACTTATAAAGATCAATCAACATGAAGACTTCTTAGAGCTGTGTGTTATTTATTCCCCATGCCTCAGGACTTCGTCTCCATATCTCGCGCAGCCTTCTTTCTATCTTCAGCCATAAGAAATAGAGCAGCTGATTTTCAAAACGTCTCCACTGCATCTTTGTTTAATTTTCTATCAGCAGATCCTTCATTAATATTTACTTTTACTGCCAATTCAGGTGATAGAGTTGGTTTAAAAAACAAAACTCTTTCCAGGTAATCTTTCCCTACCCCAAGCCCAGATTCTGATTCTGCCCTGATGGGTATCTATAAATCAGAACACCTTTCGAGGTCATTACTTCACTATGTATAATCTAAGGAAGCTTGAGTGTGGAGTTCTATTACTTGCATTCTGGATCTTCAATTCTGGGATTATATTTTACACAAGAGGACCACTGAGGAGTAGAGAGAAGTAATCACAGGAGGGGTTTGTCAAGGTCACACAGAAAGGCATGCCAAAAAACCAGCTCATCCGAAACTGGTTCCCAGCAGGTTTGATTTTCACTTGAGTGGACCATGCTCTCTTCGTTCCCACAGCTGCTGTTCTCTCACCTCATTTATCTCAGCTCAGTCTGACTCTAGGCTTCTTTCACTTCTACCTCCCTGAATTTTGCCCTGAGAATTTTGCGGGCTAAGTAGTCTCCCTCTTTGAGATCCCTTCTTAAGGTGGTTATTCTATTAACCTTCCCATATCAGTTACTTAACTGCTGCTGATGTACTGCACCCAGCCAATTAATGAGAATTGTATGGTAGAAAAGAAAAAGAGAAAAAAAAATGCAACAAACATAATATTTGCTAGAGAATTTTTAAGCTAAACCATGTTGATAAATTTTTTAAAGCACAGTACATTATTTATAAATAAAAATATTTATAGTAAAAAGATGAAAATGTAGACAGAATAACTATTTCTATAATTTATGGCAATAGTTGTTCTGAGAAGGAAAAAGAAAAATGGGACTGATGGTGGGCAAATACTAATACATTTGTTCATTTTGTGTTGTGGATATGTTTTTAATATTTTTTAAAATTTTAATATTTTAAAAGATTTATACCTGCTACTTGAAGAACTAAAAAATGTCTTATCTCTTGCTGAACAGTTCAAATACTGGGCAAAGCCTATACTACAAATATGTGTAACCAAAGCTACAGTGCTCTCAGTGCCTCCAGTTTTGGATTACAGCAGTTAGAGAAGATTGAGTTATTTTGTTTCCATGGCTCATTAAGCTAGGGTTAGACTGCTGTCCATAATCTAATTCACTGCATTTATCCTTGCCTCTTCCCTGTGAAATGGGGACAGACCTTAGGGAAAATACTTAAAAAAAACTACTACTAATAATAATACCTCAAGTACATGGTAATTCTGCCCAGAAGGGAAGTTAGCACACCTGAAAAGGATTAAATTAGTTTTCCTTTTCTAAAAGATCCCCTTCCTTAAGCTTCCTCTGTCAACTGACTGCCAACCCTATTTGCTAATTCCCATCCCTCATCAGTCTCATTAGTACTTCCTGTTGCAAATTGGTGCTCAGTGAACTTGAGCCTGACATATTCAAAACACACCCAGATTCTGGGAGCTTGCTGCTAGGGTGCCCAGTGCAAGGGGCACCCAAACATTGCCAGAGGATGATCAATCAACTGTGGCCTGGGAGTGCTGCAGGCATCAGGAATGAGACAAAAGGAATCTGTAGGTAGGAGGACGGGACAAAGGCTTTCGTCATTTTTTTCAGTGTAGGAAATGTTCTAGACAGAAAATAATGGAGAACCACAGAAGGGGAGAGGTGGGGCAGGATAGGGGGATGACAGGCACACTGACAGGAACAGGAAAAACTTGCAGAGACATGTCAGAAAGCTTGTAATCAAGTCAACATAGCAGAAATGTGAAGAGAATGGAAACGGTTTCTGTATATTGTCTTGATAGCATTAATAATAAAATCAGTGCTTTATAACCTTTCTGGGGACAACAGCCTTGTGAGAAAACTCATCTCTACCCTATCTTCACCTCATCACCCAATGTACCATCACACACTCAGGATCCTATAGTTGGAGGAAGGGAAGCACAATCTTCTGAAGCACAGTCCAAGACCCTATAATATCCTGGGACTGCAGGTTCAGGATCCCTTCCCATCCACGCATCCTTTTTTTTTTTTTTTTAAGTATTTAGTATTGAGAGGAAGGAAGTATTTAGTAACAGAATGAAGAAAGGAAGGAAGAAATAAAAGATTTCATATAAAAGCTTCAGACAAAACAAAATAAAAAACAAAACAATACAAAAATAGCCGACATGAGCCAAGTTACAGATTTATCTATTTTTTTCAGAGAGTGCAACCCAAAGTCCCACATGGATAGTTAGCCATCTTTCCACTATTACACAAAGCAAGACAGATTAAGTGTACATAGTAAATGTTCTCTGCTAACCTCCTTCTCCCTTTATTTACCCAGTCACATTAAATTGAGAAAGCCCCTCTTAATGTAACCTTTACATTTTTTAAAAACAAATGGGAGGAAGAGGTGGGGTCTACTCTGAGTATTATTTGTGTATTTGAAAGGATTGTTGCTCTGTGCTTCTTCTTTTTCAAAAAGAAATAGCTCTTTGAAAACGAAAAACCGTTATTGTGCCTCTCTGTCATGCAGCTCTTTTAGTACCAGCCATTTGAAATAGGAGTTTTAAATAATGCAGTTTATTAAGTCCACGTTTTCTGCCAGATTTCTGCTGTATGTGCATATGTTCTTTTGTTTCCCTCCTAACATTTCCATGGCTCAGAACCCATTCTTTCTGGTATAGCTGAAAGATATGGATATTAAAATTAGATCAGCAAAAGATTTTATGGAGTTGGGAAGCTGCCAATCAATGCTGTAAAATAAAGCACATTGTGCACTGATATCATCAGATCCATTCTATGTAGTTTTAATATTGCTGGAATAGAAAGCTAGAGAGTGGAGCTTGTAGAATAATTGGGAGTGGAAAAGCGAATGAAAAGATTAGATTAATTGTGGAATTTGCAAGTGGGGACAATTTACACTAAAAATTGTTTTCAAAGACTTCATAACCTCCAAGACATTTTCCAGTGTAGGTAAGCTTTGAATTACAGCTGGAGGTGATGTTCTTGGAGCCGCCTCTGAAAGCTGAAATCACAACACGCCGGCAGTGTTCTCTCCCCAAACCCACAACTTTGTCATTTTCTCAGGCAGACACACAAACACTGGGGTGGGGGCGGAGGGGCGGGGTGCGGTTCTTTGTTTTGTAGTCGCTCTTTTGAAGTGTTTAATTCCTCCTTTGTAATCTATTCATCGGCACACATTTCAAGCATATCAGTTTTAACTAAACAATTTAAGTCTCAGAGGCTTATATTTTCTCCTGTGGCTCAGGGCCTCTGTCCAGCACCTGGGTGGCACAGTTTCTTTTATCTGAATTCAGAAATATTAAGAAAATTAAATTCTTTCTCTCTCCCACCCTCTCCCCCTCCACCGATTCAGGCTAAGGTGCCCACTGAGTCAAAATGCGAGCCAGTGAGTGTGTATGCCTATGTGCCTGTCTTTTTAAAACACAGGAAATGCATAAAAGAAAGAAGAGTTCAGCTGGAGCCATCCCTTCTCCGTCTTTGCTTCTTTCCCCTCCTCCCCTTCTCCCCTCCTCCTCTTCCCCGCCAAGCACCGGCTTTTAATTTTCAAAAGCACTGCAATTGCTTGGTGTGGTTTCAAGAGCTGGGGTGCCATTCTCCCTGATGATGACTCTGCTGACGTCAATGGCATTCTTATCATGCCTAGTGCGACATCAGAAACCAGCCCTCAGAGGCTCCTCTTATTCACCCAGTCCAGGCTTTCAGTAAAATGTGGACCGGATTTCTGAAATGAAAGGGACTGACTCCTCTTTCCAGCAAGCCGTGCACTCAGCCAGACATCCTTCTTTGCCCGCGGCAGCTTGCTGGTTAAAACTTGTTCTATCTCCTGCAAAGACCCCCCCAAAAGAGAGGACTAAGTGGATCACGGTTCTTTCTCTGTCTGAGCTTTCAGAGCTGTGTGTGTGTGTCCCCACCAAGACAAGAGTGTTCAACCTACTTATTATTCTTTAGGTTTTACTAAAGCCTTTGATGCGGTGATTTCTCACTATACAGTGGACAAAACCCACTTGTTTAAGTGCTTCAAGCTTACTCTATGGGTCAGAGTCAGAACCAGAGCCTAGGTCCAAATATCAAGCCCATATTTACTTCTTCAGATAGCAGCAAGCATCCCTTTCCTTTTTTTTTTTAAATAAATAATAAAAATAGGAGTTTCAGAGGAAAAGGGAAATAATCATAGCTGAATAATAAGAGTAACAATAAAAATAGCTGAATACAAAACCAGTATCATTGAGACTTTAACAACTTCCTCTAGGTATTCATGACTTTTTAAGAGGTTTGATCTCAAAGGCTGGAGTTATAAGGTCCATCAATCACTTTCTACCCAGCAGTTTTAGGGCAGCTGTTACGATGATAGTAAAACTTTCATTTTCAGTGGAGTTTATTATGGTCCAAACCTACCCTAAACATTTCAGAAATATCTGCAGTTCAAATGTAGCTGTTTAAGGAGTCGAGGTCATTTAACATGAAAGAACAGTACACACCTAGGTAGGTTTCATTTGCCCAATCTTTGATACAGACAAATCAAAATGATGTTGGTATCTACCAACCAAATAATGATGGTTCACTTGAAGCAACCTATTAATAAACTTATTAGGAACAACCGTTCTAGAAAGAAGCCATTTAACAACCTGTGAAATATATAATCATTAATTCCATCTAGGACTATTTGGAATCATAACATTAAAGGAATATCAGGTTATTCTGGTTTAATTCTTCCACCTTCATGTGAGAAAACTGAGGTTCAGAGGTGGTTTGGTGATTTATTCAAGGTCACACAACTATTGTGGCAGGACTGAGAAACTCGAGCTGTCTCACTCTAAACCCTATGCTCTTTCTACTGCAACACATTGCTCCTGATTATTTAAATCTCAAACCCATTTGCCTACGAAGTTTCCATTTTTCATACAAATGAATAATAATTTAGAATGTCTTGATTATAGTAAAATTTCAGAGTTTTTAGATGAACAGAGATCTAATTTCCATTTTTGTTCTCATTGAGTTCCACAACTAGTGAAAAGATTAAATGACATGAAACAAAATAATATATGCATGAAATTCAGGTTTTGTTTTGTTTTAAAGTAATGATGGAGTCTGGAAAGAAAGGGCAGAGATTTACCTGGTTCCAAATACACAAGCCCTCTTTACTTTAAACCACTGACTTAATGTCTGCTCTTTCTACATATTATCTTTATAGTTATCTTCTACAATCCCACTCTCTGCTCCCCATATTAGTTTTGCCTTCTTCTCAGAGGACTATCACTGCTTTTATAAGTTACCTTTTGGAATCTGCTTTTGACAGATGTGTATCATGTTCTGGTCTTGAATGGAGGGGAAAAGATGGGATGAAATAAAAGAATGCTGGCTTCAGAGTCAGACAAACCTGATTTGGAAACCTGGCTTTACCACTTGCTACTATATAACTTTTGAGCTGTCTGAACCTGTTTGAGCCTCAGTTTCTTTATCTGGAAAATAGAAATAATGATCCCTACCTTGCAGGGTTATTGAGAGGATTAGAGATGATGCTTACTAAGTTCCTATCACAACACCTGGCACTTAGGAGAACCTCAGTAATACTAATGATTTTAAAAAAGGAGAGAATCATAAAATTGGTGAGGACTAATAAGGTAGAAAGAACAAAAACACCATATTTTCCTCCTTGTAATCAGAGTTAGATCTGGGGAGTGCCACTAAAATTAAAAGGACAGTATGTTTTTAAAGAATTTTTCTAGTAAGAAACCAGAACCAAATGTATGAGAATGAGCCTCCATGATAAATTTCTATATAATGTTAGTGGAATGAAATTTACACTGTGTTTGATTGCAGTTGGATGTCAAGTAGTTTTTGTAAAACTAACTGTGTGCTTAAAAATTTTTCAAGGATTATTTTGAAACTGGTCTGTAAGAGCTACTTTAAAGGTAAGTGATTATGGATTGAGCCTGTTTCTGGTTCTCCTCTCCGTGATAAACTGCCAATACTCATCTAGGCAATAAGCAGCTTTGTGTACACTGAGATAAGGAGCTGAATTAATTCCTTAAACTTAAAGGCAGACTCACATTAAGGGCACAAGGGTTTGGGAAGCCTAGCTGTCCATTAGTGAGATAAACCACAGAACCCCATACAGCACATTTTCACTGTATATTACATTACTACAAAATTGAATTTATTTTATTAATAACAATATTTATCAAAATATAAGTGCTTCCCTCTTTGCGGAAATCGATAGCTTAATATAAAATAATTGTAACATTTAACTAAAATAAATTACAGCCACGCTTATTTAAGGTGGCTCACACAAATTTCATAAGTAAAACCAAAGTGGTCTGAGTAAGTTCTACACTGAATATGAATCAAGAAAACCAAGATGTCAGAAAAACTGTGTGTGATCAGGAGAGGATGTTTATGTTGGTGATTGAGTCCTGAACCAACTGATTCTACCTGGGGCATTGGAAAAAAGAGGTCTCTTTTCTAATGGAATTGTTAGGTCATACTTAACTAATAAAAGTTTTGCATTCAGTCAATACCTTAGTCAACTTCAAATATTTGTTATCCCTTCCACTTTACTCAAGCAAATGGAAAGAAAAAATTAAGTCATATCTAATTCCTCCAAATTACTAAGTAAGGTTAAAATATAAATTTGATTATTTCTTTCCCTTCTCTAAACCCTTCATTAGTGATGTTCCATTCTCCTAGCCACATTTTTAGTGGCTAGGCCTGTGTAAGCCTGAGGAAGAGCTACTGTTTTCTAATTCATCCAGATAAGGAGATGGTCCTTTTGTAATCTATCTGCCTAGAGAACTTGTCATTTTAAAATATACAAAAGGTGCCTTAAATGTACAATAGGCACAGGGGAAGTCTTTTTGGAGATAGCTTAATGCTGATTTGAGTATATTCTCTCACAACAATTTGTATTTTACCTTAATGGTACTTAAGGCAGTTTAATCATGTATTTTCTAAAATTTTTCTTTGCTCTAATAAACTATAAAGTAGGAATTGTGACCATGTAGTTCATCTGTGTATCTCCAGCTGTTATTGTAGTGTCTGGTACACAAGTCAATAAAAGTTTGTTATATAAAGTTGGGTTACTATGCCATGTTCAATAGCTGATATGTTTCTCACTGGAAGCTTTTCAGAGACATGAAATAATTCTATATCCCAATAAATGACTTTATTATGATCTTTCCCAAACACCACCATCTATTCCAAAACAAAGTCTTATTGGGCCTTGGTGAAATTACAATAATAATAAAAAAGATAATAATAAGACTAATGTAACAGTTACACACACACACACACACACACACACACACACACACACACACACACACACTCTAATGTAAAGTTTCAACAGCCCCTTTGGAGGATGGTTGTTCTTTATATCTTTTCCTATTTTGTGTTATTAAATGTATATAGGATATAAGACAAATGTCCTAATATGGAATCATGGTTCTAGTATAAAGTAGTTGTTTTATTGAAAATATCTTTATTGAGTTGACGAGTTGGTGATCCTGTGTTGGGCCCCTCAATTTTTTTTTGTTTGAAAGTTCAAAGTTTGAGAATCACTGACCTAGCAGAATTCTGCCATAGAAACACAGACTTAAGAATTTTTGTGATGCATGTCTTAGTTTCTAATTGTGTGTGGCTCCAATTTACAATCCTTTCTTTATTTACCCATCCTTATATTTTCCCTTTTCTGAGACTTCCCAAGAATATCTCATTTACTACCTTTTTCATTTTCAGTGTGCAATTCTGTATGGTTCTTCTTTCCTCTGTAGGGCTACTTTAGGCCTCCCAAATCTTTTACATAGTTTATTTCACTTTAAGAGAATCAGGTTGAGATTTAAAAATTCTAATTATATATATTATAACAATGGGTCTGATACACTCACCCACAGTTCACTGGAATAATTCAAGTATATCTTTAAAGGTGAAAATAAACTAAGTTTTCTTTACATACATTAGACTTCCTCATGGCATGCCAAGAAATAGGGATTACAGTTGAGTCAGGATAATGATCTTTCTCAGCCCTTGGAGCAAATGAGTGGGAAATTGAACACAAGCCACATTCTTTACCTACTTTAGCATTCACTAGAAATATAATTATCCATGTGTGCCATTTGGGAAATGTTGACCTTTACATGATTCAATATACATGTAAGTTGAAATTAAGAATATTAAATCTCAAAACTGTTCAGAGGACCTTATTTAATGGGATAATAACATTTCAAAATTCATATTCTATTGCAGTACATTTCAGGTATGTTTTTTTAAAAATAGTTAACATGGGGAAGCATGCAATTAATGAACACATGAAAATGACACCAACTTTATCCTCAATTTAAGGAAAGCTTCTACTGCTATTCCTGCTACATCTACAGGCATGGAACGTCACAGCATTCATGGCATGCTGACAGTATTAATTAACATTTCCACTTGATTGTGGGAAGTGGTCTTCATTTTTTGCTCTGCCTTGAAATATTATTAACTTGATTTAAAGATGGTATATTAGAAACATTCTTGTCAAACCCCACAAGCTATAGAAATGGTCAAGTTAAACATGTTCAACCTGATTTGATAGTAGTATCGAGTCAATTGTTCTACTGAAGGAGATCTTCCTATTGCAGCAGGAATTTCTTTATTCTTTTTGCTAAAATTAGTATTGTGATCAGTGTATGTCAAAGAATACATTGACATCAAACATTCTGCTCATCCACTAATTTTTCAGTCTCTTATTATTTGGAGCATCGGAAAATTCACTGCAAATCTCTCTCTCTCTCTCTCTCTCTCTCTCTCTCTCTCTCTCTCTCTCTCTCTCATAAACACACACACACACACACACACACACACACACACACACACACACCACACTGAAACACAAAAAGAAAAAAGGTAGGTAGAGATTTTGTTGTAAGCATGAAGCAGGAGAACTTCCCTTCTCACTGCTACTCATAGTTAGAATTCATGCTTTTTTTAGTAGGAATAGTAAAACAGATATTGATTTGATGACTTATGAGTTCAGCGGCTTTAAAAGTGGAGAGACTGGGTTCAAGTTCTAGTTCTGCCAACTTCCTAGCTATGTGAACACAAGCAAGCTATTTAACCTCTTTAAGTCTCAGTTTTCTCATAAATAAAATGGAATTCATAGAATTCTGAGGATTTGACAAGATAATTTATTCGAAGCATTTAGCACAGCACCTGGCACAAATTTGGCACTCAAGCAACAGGAGATATAGCACTAAACTAAAATGTACTACATCAGGACATTAGAGGAGCTTAATTTAATAAATCTCTGGTCTGATCTATTATAATTCTGCCATTAAAATGTACATGAGTACACTAGGCCCTGTTTATGGCCTTCCCAAGTCAGACCTGCCCAACCTATCCCTTGAGCATAGGCTACTTTCCCACTTTCCTAGGTTTTCTTTTTCCCTTCCCTGGAGGGTCTGGCCTGGACAACAGCCTCTTTCTTGACAAAAAATATCACATCAAGTCAAGCCACATGTAAGATACATAGAGCTGCCGGCTTCCCCAGAGACTTCTAAGAGGTTCAAGGTAAATTGACCAATTGAGACAAATGATGCATGGGCAGAAAAACTGCTCACCCCGTCTCTCTAAGTGAAATGTTCTAGGATGCAGTGGTTCTATACAACCTCATAGGCAATATCTCTTGTAATTTAGCAAATAGTTACATTTCTTACAAAAATGTAACAAGCTTGGTAATGAATTATCTTGAATTTACTTTCTCTTTTTCCATAATATTATTCCTTTCACTCCCAATCCACTCTTGGTTTCTTGGGATTTCATGACTTTCCCTCTGCATAAAACATTAGCATGTAAGCTTAGCATGTAAGCTATCTCTAAGGAAATTTGGGCTAAGACTGTGAGATTTAAGGAAAAAAATGGGGGCAACTAAAGTAAAAAAACAAGAGAAAGAAAATACATAATACTTGGCAACAATTCTACTTTTCTGTAATTCTTTGGATTCTCTCAATAGTGGAGGATCTTAAGGCCACATTACCACCTTATTAACAAAGCCAAGCTGATCAAATCAGTAGAGCAAGGAAACTCTAATGCTGACCCAGCATTCTTTTCCTTCCATAGATTCTAATTTCCATTATAACCAAAGGTAGCAGTTTGGAAAAACTTGATTCTGTCTTGCAGAAGAGGGAAGGGTGAGAGGCCGGTAGAGAGGTTGGGAAAGAGATTTTACTTTTTGAAAAGTCATGTTCCTTTGTATTTAACTAAAATGTGACAGGATGTTAAAATGCAACTCTGGCATTTTTTTTTTCTCTTCTTCAGAAACATGCCCATGTTTTATAGAGTAAGTTATATACTGAGTTTCCACAAAAACACAAAATGCAATTTTCACATTAAACACAGATTCTAATGTCTGGCATTTCTCCTAGTGCTTGTACATAATTATCCATAATCGCAGTTTTTCCAACAGGGGACCCACAGTAGTCACTCTGATTCATTCCACATTATATGACCCTCTCATATAGTGATAATGGTCTTCGATTCCAGTGCCCCTGGCTGCCATCTTCCTTCTATTTACATAAAACAGGTGTCTTCTTGTGCCTTTCATGACATCAAATATGAGTTCTAGTTTGTTATTCAGGCTCCTTTCATCCTCATTTTCTGTATTTTTTTATGATTGCTTTTTGCACAGGCACATTTGCTGAGTTGGCACCTCACAGGTGGTTTGGTTTGTGGCATATTTTAATAGCTATGAAACCACGGGTTCAGCTATTGGGTTGCAATGACTTACATAATGCATGTGCAATTCAATGCACTAACAAAGAGGATTTTCCTAAGGCCTCAAATGACCCAAGAAACTGACACACAGGAGGGACCACACCTCACTGAACATCCCCTGACAAGCATGTGCTTATCTTGAAGGACACACCCTTACTCTGAAGGATGGTGGTCTGTGGAGACCAGACCTGATAATCATCCAACTACACTAAGGCACATTTGTTTCTGTTGCTATTTGGTTCATTTTATTTTCACTTGGTTTGTTTTCTGTCCTTAGCAATCAGGGCATTTTATGAATATTTTGGAAAGCAGTAGAAATAGTTGTTTTCTCCAGGATATTTTTAACTTTTCATACATGACAAAGGTGTTATAAACATTATAAATTTATTTAAATGTGATCCCTGATCCTGGGTTGTTGGTGATAATCCTTTCCCTTTTTTTTTTTTTTTTTGTGCCACTCCTGTTTAATTTATTTAGAAACAAGGAAATAAGTGTGATGGTCCAGTGATATTAAGATAAGTTAAAATTCTGGCCCTGTAAGCACAACCCTCTCTTGTCTGGGCTCATTTTCCAGAAATGCGGGTCAGCTCTGGAGGATAAAATTTGCCCAAATTCTATATATCTCATTATTCTCATAGTTAATTAATTCATTCAAAACATATAATATCTTCAATGTGTCAGGCACTGTGCTGGGTGATCAGGATAACATGTTGAGCAAGATCCCTGCCCTAAGATAATGAGCCATGAGATTCTGTTGAAATATAGGGTTTGAAACTTATTTTCCAAATCTCCACGTGTTATAAGGAGGCATGAGAAGAAACAGATGATATGATTAATTTATTCATACTTTCATTATCCATTCATTCAAAAAACATTTACTTAAGATTTGCTATGTGAGAGGTACTGTACTAATGCCAAGAAAGCAAGGATAAAAGACATGAGTGTATACAAACCATATGCAAAAGATGAATCTGACTAGGGATTCATGATTGGCAGACTATTTTGTTTGCAAATCCCAGGAGCAATGGGAATGAGAATACAAGCATTTCTTACACTGATGGTGAGATTGTCACTTGACGTAGTCCTTTTAGAAGATAGCTGCACAGAATCTATGAAATTTTAAAAATGTAATTTCACTTCTAAGAACTTATCCAATGAATATACTCACAAAAGGACACAGAAATGTTCAGGGACAAAGACACTCACAATATTATTTATAGTAGTGAAAAACTGAAAATAACCTAAAATCTGTCAATAGAGTTATATGGAATGTAACAAAGGGGATGCGGTGTGTCAGGTAATAAGAATGAAGTGTGATCATTATCTACCTTATTACATGCACAAGAGCCCTGCAACAGGATGTTAGATTAAAAAGAGCATGCTGTGGAACAGTATTTATAATACAAACCGGGCAGATATGCAAGAAAGCATTAACACTTTACTCCAGACAGCCATGATCAAGCAATTAGAATAGGCACGAATGACGTCTATTTGCTCTACTGCTGTCTCACTTGATAACGTTTGCTATAAGTGGGCTCTTTCTGAGGGATGTGCTAGTCCAAGATCTTTGAATATTTCTTAGAGCTAGAATTAGGAAGAAATAAAGATCAATACATGTTTTCAAAGAAATGAGGACTTAGATGGCAGTCAAAGAAGCATAAGACACAAAGGGGTAGGTAGGAGAATTCACTCATCTCAATTTGCTCAGGACTTTTCTAGTTTTAGTATTAAATGTCCTGCATTTCAGGAAATACTTCAGTCCCAGGCAAACTAGAATAGCAGGCCATCCTAGCCTGCATTATGCATTAACTTTACATACAGGAAAAGCTGAAGTACTTTCTTTCTTGCCTGCATTCCAGCTTCCCTATATGCCAAAGGGCTTCCACAATTTTCCATATCAAAAAGTTCCACCTCTGTCTTTTGGTGAAAGAGTTCTATGTTTACTCTGGTGATAGGACCTTTTGGATTAGGATTCATAAAAGTGAGTTTTCTGGAGTTTGTGTACAATTTTATGGGAGAAAACCTATTATGAAAGAACTGGGTGGGAAGGAATTTGGATATGAGGGGGAAAAAGTTATTTGTGGGGCTGGAAATAATAAATCCAAAGAGATTTTCAAGGAAAGGAAAACTTCATGATGTGGACAGGCAGAAATAAAGCAATATTTATTAGAAAAAAAAGGTATCTATGGAAGTAAGTTAGGTAAAAATGGAGACATTTGGGGGAAGAACTTTCTGAACAAAACATACCAACCCTTAGGAACTACTGGATACAATCAACAATTATTTAAATTCTCCTGACACTTTCCATATGACCCAGGGATACTCTGGAGGGAATCGCTGACTAACAGCAGAAGACCTAAATTATTCCCTGTGGCAGGTGCTCTGCTGTGTGCACACAATCATCCTTGTCATCTCTAACAAGGTTAAAGGCCAAGTCCCTGGGGAATCTCATTGTTTACAGTGTCCATGGTAAGAGGGAAGCCAAACACTGGGGACACATGTTACTCCAATTTTGTCCCTGAAAGTGGGTACTGTTTCATATTTGAGGGCGGCATCAGAAGCAGAGCTATTTAGTGCATGTGCTTCTCATAACGATGTTGGTATTCCTCTCACATATGTTCTCACAGTAACCACTTACTGAAGGAAAACGTTGAGGTCATTTCAATTTGGTTGCCTTTTCTAAGACTTCCTACAGAAAAAAAATCCTCAATATTATTTACAAGCTATTCAGTTTCTGGCCTTCGACATTTCTGCTCTTCTAGGGGGTGGATGTGTTGCTTTTTGCATTCACAGATCAGCAGCTATGCCATTTTTTAAAAAACATATTTATTCTGCCCGCTGGACAATTTATTCAATCATTTAACCAATATTTGCTAGAAAATAAGAGGAGGGCTGGGGTTTCATAGATGAGTAAGACAGATTTCACTCTTAGGAAGTAAAAAGGAGGAAAGCTTAAACTACAGAGGAATTCAGGATTTGCTACCTTAAGTGGTAAGTCAGTGCCTCCAGTTTCTGTAAGAAGAGATGAATGTAGAGAAGATTTCCAAGGGTGGCAGAACAATATACACAAATGCTACAGATCTGTGGGTGAGTGGCTTGATCAGGAAATTACAAATGGAATCCAGGGGTAAACAAGAAGGAAAGGCACTCCGTGTGGGAGGTAGGAATCTATACGTAGATGTGACTAGACGATGAGGGAAGGATGGAAGAAATGGCACTCATACTAATTGAGCATTAATTTTGGACCAGGTTTTTTTATATTTGGTATCTTATATGATCACTCCAATAACCTTACAAAGTTTGTTATTCCATTGTAGCAGTTAGGAAACAGATGAGACAGATTACATCTAGGCTGACCTACAATTTGAGGCCAGGTGTATCCAATACCAAAGCCCCTGGTCATTTTACCACAGGACACTTTCTAGGTGAAGGGTAAAGAAGATCAAACTTTACCCTGAAGAAACTGAGGACTGATGGGTGTCAATAGGAGAGATATGTGATCAATATTAGATTTTATGAGAAAATTAATCTGACAGTTTTGTGCAGTAGGAGGAACTAGAGGCAGGGACAATAGGGAAGGGGCCTTTTCCAGGATGGAGAAATATTTTTTGCATTTTTTTTTCCCAAAAAGATCAGCGTCTAGGGAAAAGTGGAAGTTTCCTTGATTTTGTCATACTTGCATTTATGCTTAGAAACATGCGAGTGTGAAATATAACTTACAAAACTGAAGATGTTGGATCCCAGAAACTGACCCATCATAGAGGGGAGTAAGATTTGGGGAGGGGCATGGGTCAAAATGATAAGGAATACTCAAAATTTAGAAACACAGTTAAATATATATTCAGAAACAGTTCTATATTAATGGCCAGGCTGGCTAGAAGACATTCATTCTTTTTAAGGGCAACAGCTAGCGAAACGGGGAGCAGATGAAGTGGTTGCAACTTGCACTCTTGTAATTACTGCAGAGGGTTACACTTCTAAGTGATCCTATTGCTTTAGAAGTCTGGGATGATGCGTGCGTGGCCTAAGAGCTTTCTTTAGCTGCATATCTCAGGGTAGTTATAAATTTTAGTCAAGTCATAACCAGCAAATTGGGTCTAAAGAACTCAGAAATGGAAGAAGGAGGTGATGGGACATACACTCAAGAATAGTGGGTTAATTTACTTCTTGGATTAAAAATCTGAAGGTCATAATCATTCCTTTATTGGGTTGGAAATATAGGTCCTTAGGTATACATTCATTTTGTACAAATGAAAGAGGTAAACAAAAAATCAGGGAATGTTATAGTTTTTAGATTAAGGACTATGTTATCATAAGCTATAGTAAAGGAGGCTAGAGATTGTTTTTGAGAGAATTAAAAAAACATGTTTCAATGAAGATTTTACTGCTTCATCTTATTCAGAAAGAATAAGACATCTGTATTCTATAGTAGGTAAAAGTGTTGCCCCAGAGGGTCAAGATTTTGAGATGTCAAGCAAATATTCTTATCATAAGATATGTTTATAGGAACTTCAAAAGCAGTAATACTTCTTGAGATGATTCTCTCATAAAAGGTTAAAAACTTTAACAGTTTTACATCTAAAGTCAAGGAGACAGTTATTCTTTGAAGGTTGCAAAAGTCTGACTAGATTTAGGAATCAGTGTTCCTTTGAAGGTAAAAACTATACCTAGAAATACATGCTTTACTTGTAAAATCAGAAAGAACCCTCCATTTATAAACTATAAATGACATATACAATATAAATATATGCTTTACTTATATGGCAGAAGGAAAGTTCCAGAAGTTTCAGGATCGTAAGTGGGAAGAAAATGCAATATAACTGATAGACTAAAATACAACCCATTTGGTGATTTTTAAACTCATAATAAAGTACATTTTTTACAAATGCTGTTGCTTGAAAATTCACAATTAGAAGTTTCTTTGTACTTACAAAATAAAAAGATCCCAAAGAATCAGTTATAACCCAGACTAAATAATCTTTCAATTTTTTTTCTGTAGCTAATCTGCTTGTCCTAATAAGTTGTGACAGCAACTTTCAGGATGTTCACAACTGAGACTAATATTAAAAAATAGTTTAAGCAACACCTGTATTTCATTGATGAGGCCCAGAGAGGTGAAATAATTTTTCCAAAGTCACATACTCATAGTCTGTCAACAGCAAAGTCAAGACTATGAACAATTTTAGGATCTTTTTTTTTTTTTCCAGTGTTTTGTTGGTTCTAAGAAAGTACCTGAGTGGATTGTCTTTGAAAGTAAATATAGTAAAGGGGCAACCAGGTGGGGCTCCTAGCTCATCCCCGGCTCCATTTCATTTAAAGCAGGTCTGCTGTGTTACACAGAGTTATGTACTGGGCTTCTTTCTTAATAACATTTATTTGAAGAAAGACCTCTTCTGCTAAATGACATTTTAAAATGAGTACATACTAGACCACATTGATATACTGGGCATAAGGAATACATGTTCTGGACATCAGTGGGCACTGTGCATAAGGCCAGGACTATGTCCTATTCATCTTGGAAATTTTCCCAGAGTCTAACTTGGTGTCTTGGGGCCCAAAGGCTATAGGGTCGGAAGTTCTCGTAGTTATACCTCTGGAGGCTCCCTTCTGACCTCACATAGTTTTCTAATTATCTCTTTTGTTTTCTTCTATTTACCCATGGGATGTGGTTAGCTTGTATCTCTTAAGGCCTGTGGTGCCTTTTTCCTGACATACCTACTTTCGAATTGGAAACAATCTCCCAAACTGTACCCACCCTGTTGTCTCTGCATAAGCCTTGAAACTCATGTGAATGAATATTAGGTTGATAATAACTACAGGGAAAGAGATAAGAGGTAACAAAAATAACGATGATAAATTGGAAGGTAATAGAGTCCTTGATATGTAAGGAAGGTAAATGACTTTAATCTAGCTTTCCATTAGTCTTCTTCTTAGAATGTTTATGATTGCTTTCTCTCCTTTTTTCTTACTATTTTATTCCTGAGGTGCATCTCATCCTCTCCTACCTGTAAGGAGAACCCACACTTAATTTCCTTTTTCCCCAACCCCCAAGGCTTCCCTACTTCACTTTTTCTCTTCTTTCAATTCTGATTGCAAAGTAGGTCACTTAGGCTTACAACAGTCCAAGATACTGTGTATTATTTTAATCTTAGAGCAAACTTAGAGTGATCTTCAAATATAAAGTCCTTTTCACAATTTCATTCTGGAAAACTTGACCTTGGACAACTAGCAACTAAGTAACTTGACTTCTTGTAAAATTTTGCCTAAAGGGGGCCCTTTCAGGTTCCACACAAAAAATGGAAACCACGCAAAGTAGTGGCTCTCAAGCTGGGTGAGGGTCTGTGACAATAATTTCTATGAACATTTTTATATTTTGCTTCAATAATTATCTTTAAAAATTATGTTTCACCAGTTATAAAGACAAAAATCTCTTCAGTAGAGATCATCACAATTAAAAGGCCTGTCATAGAAGACTTAATTTTAAAAGTTAATTTCTTGATCAGAGGTCTTCAAAAGTCTTTCCTGAAAGTATTTACTTAGAAAACGAGAAGGAATTTTTTCCCTTATCAAAATAATGGTTATAAAGGATGATCTGAAAGTAATGGATTATTTGGAGGTTAGGTGGGAATAGAAAGTAGCACCAGGAAATGTGTTCTAAAATTTATATTTATAAAAAAACAACACAGTAATAAATGTTCTAGAAAGATACTAAATTCCTTTTCCTTTTCCTTCATCCCTCAACGCTTCTTTCTTTTCCTCCCTCCCACTTCCTTCCTAGATTCCTCAAATTCTCAGTTATCTCTAAACATTTATTCAAATGCAAACTCTAGTCAGTTTGATTGGCTTTTACAGTAAAGTTTCATTTTGAAGAAAACTAAAACTAAATGTCACCATCGATGAATCAACTACAGGATCAAGTAGATTTATAGCATGTACAGAGAAATCAATTTAGCATAAGGATTAGGAAATTATCGAGTCAGCCAGACCCAGTCTAGACTGCAGCTCCATCACTTGCTGTGCATGTCCTTGAGTGAGTTAAAGTAAACCTACACATCTTCCTATGAAAAATGGGGGTAACAACAGCAAATTTCTTGATGAAAATTGAAAATAGAAGTTTCCTTGTAAAAAAATGGGGGAGGATAACACTATCTCCAAGTGTAATTGTGAAGGTTAAATGATAATATATACATTAAACGCTTAAATATACTTTGAACATAGTAAGTACTCAATAAATATTATAATTAATAAAATGTTACAAAATGTATACTACTCATGTCATTGCAAAGTAATAAAGCAAAGGATATTTCAATATTCTACCTAATTAAGCAAATGAGTACTTAAGCAATAATTTAATTCATGTGCTTCTAGTATTGTTTACAATTATCTCATCTAAATGACATTTTGTAAAATCTGTTTAATGCCCCAGCTGACTTACAGCTTAGAACCAGGTAAATGAACCATCAGGAATTTCTCTATGGTTTATAAGAGAGAAATACGTTTTGCGACATTATTAGTATAATTGTCTAATGATAACAAAAAAAAAATCTATTTGTTTTTAACCAAGGCAGATGGTTGTGTAGAAAGCCAAGTGTGCTGTGGGTCAGGAGATGTGAATTCTGGCCTCTAACCAGCTGTGACCACTGAATATTGAGACAAATCACTTGCCTTGTCTCTAAAATGGACCTTGCATTGATGATCAGTGAGATTCTTTCAGTCCTAACAGCCTATTAGTTCACACCAAATGACTTTTCCAGATGAACTAGAAGGCTGTAAATGATATAGTCAGAGAAGACATAATGAGCCCATGTTAAAAACGGGTAAATGTGTGCTCCTAGAAAGAAAAAGAAAATCAAGGAACACTATTCATTAGATTGTTCAATGAGAATTATAGGTGAGTAGTGTTTTGAATATTAATCATCATGATATTTAGTTGTTAAAATTAGCTTCATAGTTAAATGACTGCATATACAGAGCTTTGTGTGTCTTAAGCAAGCATTTTCTGAGCATTAACAGTATATGAAGTTTATATCTCAGTGCTATGGGGTTTAACAAAGTTTGGCTTCAACAAAGTCCATCCTACAGCAGCTCTAAATCAAGTAGAAAAATGCAGATTAAATATAAATTACTTAAAAGGTGATATATAGGTATCTACATATCTATCTAGCTATCTATCTATGCATCTATCTATCTAATTTACCTATATTGAGTCTCAAGAATTCCACAGGGTTGAATGAACTATCTATATTTCACATCAAAATAATGTATCAGCCTACTTAAGTTGACTAACTTGGGGTTGACTTACTGCTCAAATGGTTTATATGTTTTATATAGGTCTTCAGATTTCGGTTTTAGTGATTCTGCTATTTTAATAATTTTAAAACTCTTATCTAGAAGCAACTTGTTGATTTATAGATGTCCTTGCTCTTTAAAAAGTTATTAAAACAATGTGTTTTTTATTTACCCATTATAGATAGTAAGTTGAAAAATGCAGAGAAAAAAATATTTGTTTTAATCTTAAAGAAAATAAAGGGTAAATTTAATAGAATCACCATTTTTTTTAGTGCAAAATATTTATTGAATGCTTTCCCTATGTGATGTTTATAAAAATCAGATTCTTAATAAATAAATTTTAAATACAATTTTACATTCTCCTACAAAGAATGTACAAGTCCTTCCTAGAGATAAAAAATATATACTGAACTAATTAAGAATAAATATGCCAAAAATGCAAAGATAGAAGATATTCTATATCAAATATTATCAAGCCCTAATTGAAAATTGCTGATTTCATTTACATAATTCCATGTCCAGGCAAATTATAGAGTGTTTATATACTTATAAATAGTTAAAAAGTTTTAAAATATATCTTCAGACAAGTTTAAAAGGGTTAAATAAAATGAAATCCTGTTCTTAATTTTTTATTCTGAAAAAACTTCAGCAAGCTTTTCTATCTCTATGGATACCTTTTAAAATATTAACTTAATAAAAGTAAACATTTTCCTCTTATGTATTAATTTTTTCCTATTATGTTTTAAAAGATTATGTATTTTGCTTGTATATACATAAGAAGTGTTTACATAATACACAAGCATAGTCAACATTTGATTCTTTTTAGAACACATTTTGAATTTTGAACCATGAGAATTTATTAAAGATTTTCAATCATAAAAAATGCAAGAGAGATAATTACTACAGTTAGTGTAGGATAGAAATGCAATCCTTCTGAAGCCACTGAAGAGAGCCATTTCTTTAAGGTAAGTTAAATGAGAGCTGTTTCATCAAGAAATGCAAATGATCTGATGCACTTTCTTCCAAATCAAATAATGCAGTCCAGTGCAAATTGTTGAAAGAGTCTTGATACTTTTATTTCCAAATTAGATTTGAAGAGTTTCTTATTCAGATTCCATGGAGAGCTTAGCAGTAGGACTTAAATTGATAATGTAATTGGATAAAGCTCTCTACAGAAAAATTGCAGAAAATAATTACCTACTGCTTTCTTTCCTGAATAAAAAAAAAAATTACCTTATTAAAATAAATAGAAATGCCAAAAAATTCAAGTTAGAATTACATTCTGCTTGAACAATTCTTTCACATCTCCAGTAATAAGGTCAACAGTTAAGAATATGTGGCAGTGTCATATTAATTTTAAAAATTAAATATCTTTGCAACATTTGTTTTAAATATTTTTTTCAGTACAACAAAAGGTAAATTCGTATGGTACAGTTGAGAGTGGAGGACAAAAATTATATTCGAAAGGCAGATAAATACTTATTCAGAGTTTTTAGTTAAACAGTGGGGACTTTTTTAAAAGCTCAAATATTGTCTAAGTAGTTATCCTAAGATAGAATCAGTTTTGAATAAATGGATAAAATTCATTGCATGTGAAAGCTGCCTACATTTGTCAATGAGTTGGGCAGTGGTGTGACTGAATTGGCTAAAATGAAATGCAGTGACTGACAATCTCACCTTGTGTCTGACCCATGAAGATCACAAGTTTTGACACTTTAAATCTGTAGTCCTTTAATACTTACAAAAATAACTAATATTTAGAAATTCTTAAGATCCTGTTTTGGTCTCCACAATTCTATGCTTGGGCCTTTGTATATTTATCAAACTTTTAAGTTAAATAAAACTAGCTAAAGAAATGCCTTAAGCAGAGCAAGATAACTAGGAATTGTGTCATTTCTTTTACCACTTTTGTTACCCAACTTTTATAATGTGAAAAGTACTAAACACCACCACAAAAACACATTTACATCAACACTGTCTCCACAATTTTAAAGTGGATTTAGAAATACTTATAAAGAGCTTTGCTTTAACCCAGTAACTATATTTCCTGTCATTGGTTCTTTTACCAAAATTTCTGTTTCTCAAGACATGATATTTGATTAAGGTCTTTCCCCCCAAAATTCTATTATTTGAATAGTTTTTTTTTTGACCTTCTTATTCTCGAGTCTTCATAATCTTTCAAGTAAGAAAATTAATTATGAATGTCACCCATACTAAATTATATTAGACCGGCGATGTGTAATTTATTGGTATGAGGGGATTTTTGAATGTCTTCATAACTCAGCAGCCACTTACATCATTTAAATCTGAGTTATTTCCTGTTTTTCTTAGTAGAGAAATGATTTGGTACTCAAGTCAATAATCTTTTTTAAAAGTGTTTCATATTTTATTTTTTTATTTTTATATTTCAATTAGAATTGACATTTACTATTATTTTATTTAAGTTTCAGATGTATAACAAGCCAATAGTCTTTATTAGGTGATTTAGCCATGTCATTATAGAGGTGTTCTCAATTAGAAAAAATATGTATTTTCCTAAATTGCTGACTTCTACTTTGTTGGGATTTTAGTGGCAGTGACTTTAGTGTTCAGATTCTACATTGTACAGGCTGTGTGACATTATTAAAAGTGGGGAAGAAACATATTTATAAGAACTAAAGAAAACATTTTTCTTTTAATTGTAAAACTTTAAGTATTATCTAAACCCTCAAGTTATTCCTTTTCTCTATGTTTCTCTGTTCTCATCTGTATCATGAAGATAATAATGACAGATCCAAACCTTACACAATATGGAAAGGGTGAAAAAATAATGCAGGTAAAAAGGCTGGCCTCGTACCTGGTCAGCACTTGATACATGTTATTTGTTATTATTTTAATGGGTATTAATTGTATTTTACATATAACCTATTCTCCTGGAATAAATCCATCGTCACCAGGGAAGACTTTTTTCAAAGCAGCTCCAAAGATGGAAGGTTATTCAGTGGACCTATAATAAAGATCTTCTGGAAATAAAACCATTTACTGGGCCCAAATACATGTAGACATACACACACATGCACAGACACATACATTATATAAAAATATATGTAGAGTATTTGTACATATATATATTTTTTAAAACTTAAAAAATATTAAAAGAAATATATTTTAACAATATTTTAAAAAACCAATTCTTTAAAACATTCCATTACTCTAAAACTACATGTATTCAAATATAATAATGAGGTTTAACTGTTGTTCAAAGGAAAAGCTGACCAAAATTAGGTTGTCGAATCCTGTAATGAAGTATGGGCCTGGGTATCAGAGATACCAGATCTATCTTGGTAGGAGTTGTAGTAATTAATGCCCAAACTTGGCAATCAACAGCTCATAGAATTTGATGCTTTGAGCAAAGGTGTGAATTATTCCCTTCTCCTTTCTTTAAGAGTATACTAGTTTAAGAGTACCCTTTTTTCTTAAATTAACAAACATCCTCAGGCTTAACAAGGCAGAAAAACAAACACAGAAGAACTAGATGGGCAAATGACCAGTGAATCTAAGTGAATATTTCACATTTAAGTCTGAAACCAATTTCAAACTCAATCTGATCAGCAGTAATTCATCTTAATCATTTAGGAGTCAAAAGAAATTGCCAAGCCCTCCTTTCTACAGTATTACATTTTTTCACTAAAAGGCCAGGTTCCTTCAGGTGCTATCTTATTTGGAATTTAATTTGTCCTATCATTCCTCTAAGAGCTATTATAGCACATCAAATCACTGTGTTCCATTTAACTCCAAACCACAAAGAAGCTGGCTGCAGCATCAAACAACACTATTAAAAATATCATAAGGGAACCTTAGAGTAGGAATTCCAGGCACACGTTGTAGGCTAAGGACAAAAAGAGGTTGTAAAGACCTTGAGTGATACTAAATTGGGGATCTAAGAGAATTTCAGATTTTTAAAAAGTCTGTGAGATTTTTGTGTTAGGTTCCTAGAGCTGGTGCTCTGTAGTTGTTCAGGTTAGTTTAAAAGCAAGAGTAACCTTTGTCTCTCCCCATCACCCTTTGTCAACAAATTTAGGATCAAGCGTGACTCAGAATGGCTTGGCAGAATTTTCCAAAAGGAACATCCTGTATCACTGTGCCTTGCAAAGGAACGCAGACTCATTATCATAAAATATTTTTTAACCTGGATATAATTTTTTGTGCTATCTAAGCAATTACTTGGAAGTGTTCAGGTGAAATCCTGACTCTAAGAATTTAAAATGCAAAAGCAAAAATTAGCACAGCCAGGGTTACACCAAAGGTCTCAAGTATTTTAAATTGGAATGAATGTTATGAAACTCTAGCAAACATAATGGATTAGTCTAGAGTCCTACCACACAGGAGATCAGAAATCAGAGCCTTAGAGATGAGAGGAAAATTTTCCAGTTGTATTAGTAGAGGAAGAGGAGCTGGTGCCTGCCTTTGAAAGAAAGAGACCATCTCTGGATGGGAGAACAGGACAGAGAGAAGCCCATGCTTACCTTTTGAGGTCTGCAATAGAATCATTGCAAATTTAGTACAATAGAAAAAAATGGCTTACAAGTCGTTATTTTTCTCGATGGGACAAAATGCCTCTGGAATATTCTCAGAAGATCCAGTCTGCTAGACATAAGTTTTATTTATTTTTATTTTTATTTTCTTCAGGAGATTTCAAGAGCATGGGCAGACTGGGATTATTCTGGTCTGCCAGTCTCATGGAATTTTCCTTCATATCATTTACTTCAGTTTGGAATTTTATATTTAGTACTATAATTATTTGATTACTACATATTTTCCCTCTCCTGGGCCCCAGATTACAGGGACTAAGGAAAGGGATAATGCTTCTTTAGACCATCATGCTATCCTAAGAGCCTTGCTTAGGTTGGCACATGAGAGACATTAAGAAATATTTGTTAAAAAAATGTTATCCAAATTGTTAAACAGATCAGGTCTACAGATCTAACCCAAAGGCTGGCAAGTCACGAACTCACCAGTTGCCAATGGCCTATATAATACATGACTAGAATGAAAAATTGTCTAATTGTATTTGTAAATTTCTAGGTTCTGTTTAATTGTAATTATAAATGAGAAATTGAAAATAAGGTGATTGGTGTGAGAAGAAGTAAAAAAAAAATCATCTATAGATTATAAGAAGTAAAATCTAAGCTAGAGAAGCTATAGGCAGCCATGTGCCAGCTGGGACAAAGAAAAAGCAGAGGCTATGAAGAGCAGAAGAAGTGCATCCAGAAAAAAGAAAACAGCCTAGATATGCAAAATAAACAAATAGATAGATGATAGATAGATAGATGATAGATAGATAGATGATAGATAATAGATGATTGATAGATAGATAGATAGATAGATAGATAGACAGATGTCGTCTTAAGAAAGATACTGTATGTCCTACAAATGAAAGATGAAGCTGCCAGTCTCTAGAACTGTGATAATTCCTCTAAACTTGCATGCCCTAATCCATGCAAGAATTACATTTATTTTGATTTAGTTGTTTCTTATAACCAGGCTGATCTGAGTGCACTGTTACCACATGTTGATGAGGGAACTTTGTGAATTACTATGTGAGGAAAAGATGTTTACTCTTTGCCAGTAGCTTGGGAAACTAGACTCCTTTCTTGGAACTCTTAGACTGTTTCTAGGAAAAGTCATCAAATAGCTTTTGATTCAGAGAAATGAAACTCTTCTGTCCTGTACTGGCTGGTTGAAAATATCACCACTTAAGCAAAATGTAATTTTGTTCAAAGTACTAAACCATGGTGTACCCCTCAACTTTTACTGCAATTGAATTATACATAGAAATTCTACTTATCTTGGATCTTACAGTTCTGGCGTTAATTTCTATTTGCTGTCTGGAGCTCACTTCCTGACAATGATCATAGCTAGAGGCATTATATTTTGCTAGTCGCTAGAGACCATCTGAAATTTAAAAAACAAACAAACAAAAAAACCCCACCTAATGTGTGAGATATCTGGTTTCGAGGATTAAATACTCTTATAATCTCTTTATAATCATGGACGGTACTCCAGTGTATGGGAGCAGAGTGACACAGGCTTTCCTTGAACATATCCTTGCCTTGTTTGTATTTAAAACTGGGTGCCACTTCTAACTTAAGCAGGAGAGATGTTAAGAAAGCAAAGGTGAAAAATGACAGACAGAACCTGGACCTGGGAGATTCCACAGTGAGGAATAAGGAGATATCGTAAAGGGGAGAGTGATGAGGGATTAGAGAATGTGGAATTAACCAGGGGGAGAGGGCAAGAGAAGGAATGTGAGATAAGAAATGAGAGATCACAGAAAAATAAAGAAATTAGTGAGAGAAAGAAGTGAAAACAGAAGAGGCAGAGGATATAATGAGAGGAAAAAGTAGGGGAGAATATAGTGAAGAATACGAGAAAAGAAGAGAATAAAGAAAAAGCTAAAGTGTACTATGGTACAATGAGAGGCAAGCAATGGAGCATTGTTTTTAGGGTATAGAATTTGAAACATAATTGCCAGAGTTTGAATTTATGCTCTACAACTTTTTAGGATAATGACTGTGTGGAACAATGACTATAAGCCTCAGTTTCTTTCTTTGTAAAATGGTGTCATAATTCTACCTACCTTACAGAGTTGTTTTGAGAATTAAACGTGAACATATGTGTCAAGTCTTAGCACAGTGCTTGGCACAGAGTTTGTGTTATTGTTATTGAGATTAAAAGAGGGAGGAACAGAAGGGTAAAGGAAAGAACAGATGGTGAAAGTAGGAAGGAGAGATATTCAGGTAGCTAAAGGATAAAAAAGAAAGAAATTTCTGCTATTGATTTTAACCTTACTTTCCCAATATTATAATACAAGTTTCTATGCCTACTATATTGTTTCTACCGGTTTGAATGACAGTTGGAAAAAATTAGTGTGTGTTGAGTATGAATATCTTTTTAAATGGGTTTTTGTGTTAAACTACCTATAGTAATTCACATTTCTTTGAGTGTTGAATTATTCCCTAGAAATGAATAAGATCAAGGCTACACGAAGCCAAACCAGTCATCCAAAAAAATCATTTTTTCCCCTTCCTCTTTACTGTATTGACTAGCCATTTGATGGAATTAACTAAATGACTGGTTATTTTCAAATGTGTTAACCCAGCTGTTAACATAGAGCCTCTACTGTTCTTGATGGTCCGTCATTCCAAGTTTCTCTCCACAACACAAACCACTTCCTTTTACTTGATGTCACTTTACTTTTCTCATTAGTCTTAGAGTCCAGGGGCTAGTGTTGAGTGCTGAAGCAGCTTGAAGTCCAAGATCATAAAACAACACAACAGAATTGGCCCAGAAAATAAAAGAAAGCACATGGAGTAGTTCTTCCTCTCTCAAAAAAAGTAAAAACAAAAGTGGAAGGGTAGGGTAGCTAAAGTATGAGAAATACATCAAAGAGATCTTTTCTTACGTTGGGGAGGCAGAATAAAACCACAGCCCAAATCAGAAGGAAAAAACTTATTACACTCATCACAGAAATGCTCCAAAGTACACTTGGCATAGAGCTGCACACTTTCCAGATCACAGACATGCCTCCCTAGCATATTCACAAAGCTGAATAAATAGTGTGCTCATAGACCTGCCAGCAGCAGTGGAGTGAGAAGCCAACCTTCATAGATCATTAGTAGGACTACTCTTAAACACCACTTAGGATAAACCAAAAGAAGTTTTATCCTTTTCACAAAAACATGTCTTTTTGCAGGACCACATGAGCTATAAAAATATATTAGGAAGTTCTGAGAAGAGAAATGTAAGGACTTTCTCAACTCTCGGTCCAGCAAGATAATGACATCCTAGCATCACACACTCTACAGTGAAGACACAACAAAAGAACTAACATATTATTGGACAGGATGTTTGAGAGTAAAGAGACATAGACTACAATTTCTAGAACTATGTCATGAGAATTATATTAGAGGTGGCTATGAAAACTGAGAAGGGCCCGAGGGCCTGACCCACCAGGGGAAAGGGAGAAGGGCTTGGATTTCAGGTGTCACTTTACCCAAAGGATGAGGTGAAATGAGGCAGGCAGTTAGGAAAGTGAGGTCTAGATGGGGAGAAGGGAACACACAAATGCAGAGTTGTAAAACATGGTGTACTGTATATGAAAAAAGTTTTCTATTGAAACAGTTAGTGGCAAGGGGTGCCTGGAGAGGAGATGTGATATGTAGCTGGGCAGGGGCCTTGTGTACCAATGACAAGAATAGATTTTATCCTGTGGTTGATAGGAGTCATGGAAGGGTTTTAAAGAGAGAAATGACATTTTCAAATTAATTTTTCAACTAGATTAATTTGGTTGCACTGTGGAAGACAGAGCTAAGGAGAGTACACCAGAGGCAGACTATTTAAGAAAGTGGTTCTCAATTTTTTTGACTTACAAGAGGAAATATATTTTCATGGCAAAATGTTTATGTGTGAGCATATATCAATAATTTTATAAGACAATGCTTATTCTTGACATTATCGATGTGGTTTTTGTGTGTTTTATTGTTTCCGATTCAATTTGTTATCACATTTTTTGTAAAATGCTAAATGCAACTGGCAGTTTTGAAAACACCATTTCTGGTACTACCCCTGCACTTCAGGAGAGAGCTGGTAAGTGCCTGAATGAAAGAAGTATTAGTGAGTTGGAGAAGAGAGCAAATATTTGAGAAATATTTAAAAAGTAAAATTAAATATCATTATTTATTTGATGGAGTTGTATATGATTTTCAAGTTTCAGTCTGAGGCAGGAAGAACAGATTTTTAAAAGAAATATGTGAATCCAGTTTTGAACATATTGTATTTAAATGATGGACTATCATTAGGTATTGGGCTTTTGTATGAATGAGTCTAAAAATCAGGGCTGAGGTCTGAATAGAGATAGAGATCTGGAAACTTTTTTTACAAGACGGGATAAAACTATTGAAGTATATAAAAGCATCTAAAGAAGTACACAGAATGAGAAAAGCAGTGTGTTAAAAAGAACCTTCCAAAATATTCATATTTAAGGGGAAAAAGGGGAGGAAGATAGATTATAAAGGATGGTGAGAAAGAGTATTCAGAGCAGCAAAAAGAGAGTAGAATTACCTGAGAAAGAATGGCTCTCAATAAAAAATGTGTTGAATAAATATTTATTGAGTACATGAATGAGGAGAGAGTTTCAGAGGAAGATCTCTAAGATAAGGATGGAGAAGGCAAATAGGAGCTCTTCAGGAACCATGGTTAGGAGAATTGGAGCAGAATGTGTGTGAGAAAGTCCTACTACAATGGGTTGAGGAGGCAGGGCAATTTGACTTAGAAGGGAAGGATTAATAACTTCCTAAAGGATCAATAAAAGGTCTGTTAACTAGACTTTGCTATTGTTTCGTTTTGTATCACTTTTAAAATTAAGAAAGACATGAATTAGAGCCAGAAGAAAAAGAGAGATTGAACATATGAGTAAAAGAAAGGAAAATAGATGAAATAAGGACCAAAAGGTGCTGAGAGAGAATTAAGAGCACAGATATGGAGGATGACTTAGAGCTGGAAGGAAAAGGGACACATTATCTGCTAAGACCAGAAGAATGAAGAAAAGGGTGGGTAGGGAAGTCAACAGAGGATATAGGAGCTGAGAAAGCTCATGTTTTGACAATGAGATTTTCATTAAGCAACAAGTAAGGTCATCTGCTGAAGGGTGATGAGCAGCTGCTAGGTCAGGAGGCTTGAGAAAGGGGAGAAGGTTTGGAAGAGGCACCAAGAGGACTGAGAGAGAAAGCAAAGCAAGGACGAAGTGTCAAGTGGCACTGAGGGTCCAGCTGAGGTGAGCAGTTTTAACTTTATTGGAATTTCAGCTTTAAATTATGTGGGATTTTTCCCCTCAGTAGTTCAGGTAAAGAAGTGGAAAAGGCAGGTTTTAAAACAGAATGTTGAGATTTTTTTTTTTCTCCACAAAATGTATAAAAAGAACAGGATGGCAAGGAATGTGAGAGAGAGTGGGGATGCAAGGAGATGTTCGGAGGGGGCTCATTTGCTTAATGGGGAATGAAATCCCCGACTTAGAGAATTGCCAGGATAAATACTTTGCCAGGATAAATACTTTATTCCCCAGTTTCCTTTGCAATTAGATAAAATATGTGACTAAATTTGGGTCAAAGAGATGCAAATAGAAGCATTATGTGGGACTTCTGAGAAGTCTCTTCCAAAAGAAGGGTGTGTGCTATTTTTCCTCTCTCCATCCTGTTGCTGGCAATTTAAATATGACGGCTAGGGATGTGGAGGCAAAGTCCATAATCTGGAGATGGTGAAGGATTATCTCCACTCAACAACCGTGGGTCCAGAGCACCCATACCAGCTCTGGACTGCCCACTCTGGGTCTGTTTTATAGGAAAGAGTAACAAACTTGTTTTGATTAAAGCATATTTTTTCATGTTTCTTTCACTCTAGTTGAACCAAATTCTAGCTAAAATAGTGTATACATAGTACTGGAGCACTTATAGGGCCACCTTGAAAAAGAATGTTAATCCTTCACCATATTATGCCTAAACAGGGCAAATACTTTATAAAAAACAAAGAAGTTTTGATCTTTTTAGGAGATTATAGACTGCTCTTGATTTGGATGGAGTGAAAACAACAGTCAAAGCTATATGGATATTATTATTATTTTTTTCCTGTAATACCAAGCGGTCAGTCTTCTTTGCACTCCTTATAAAGAAACATATTAAAATTAATGACATTAACATCCAGTATGACATATTTCTATTGTCTTACACATTTTTTTTTCCTCCCTGAAGGGTCAGAATTCTCATCGGTCAGCATAAAATGTTTTAAGCCCAAGCCTAGTAAATCACTTATATTGCGTTGTTTTAAAGTGACTAAACAGCTGTAGCGTTCAAGGGCAGCCGAATCATCTGCTAGGGTCACATGTGTTTCACATGTCAAGTAACGTATATGGGTTCCACTCCATCCAGGAGTGTACAGAAAAAGACATTTGCAAACAAGTGATCTGAAGCCCTGTTTCCAAACAGCTGCTGTGGTTATGAAGATAAGAATTACTATTGTGAAACACTGGAGTTTAGGACAACGTTTCCAACTACTTGAAAAAAAAATTCATTACAACACAGTGTCCATACCAAGTGGGCCAATTTCTGATCATAATGACACTTAGTAAGTATTCAATCAGGATAAAAAGTAATAGTATTTAATTGTTATTATCATAATGACTTTGTTCATGTGCAAGTGGGAAGAATGTATACTGGATATAAAAACAACACAAGGCCACCAATCAAACACATAATTAAGATGGAACCTAGTTAAACAGTGGAAGAAAGAGATTTCAAGAAACTAGATTTTGCTAGTACTTCTCCCTCCAATCCTTGTTCCAGGCAAAACTGACTAGAAGCAAAACTAGAACTCCCAGATGCTAATCTAATGACTTCCTTAGCAAGCTGGTATAGTGGAGTCAGTCAGATGTAACCGAGGGAATAGCTTCAGGAATTAAGGAGGAACAGAAAACTTATTTTTTTTTTTAATTCACATTTTAACTCAGAGCACAGTTAGAGTATCTGGCTCCAACAGAAAGAAGGAAGTAATATTGATTTTTGTGAGAAGCTCCACCATTCGGTTCTCCTAACTCAAGGAGATAATTGACTTTGTATTTACTGAATTCTCATAATGTTCTTGGTATGTACTCTTAAATGTACATGATCAGCCTCCCCATCTTGTTTATACTTACTAGTCCTAAAGATCTTTTATGTGGTAGACATATGAATGAAGATTCCTTTCTGACCATTTAACTCCTCTTTGTAGATTTCAAGGTTAGCTTCTGTATTTTAGTAAGTAAAATAATAGGTACCTCCAAATCAGAGGAATAGTGCAGACAGGCATAGACAAATACCTATTCTTGCTAAGTATAGGCTCCAGTCAAACTGGAAAAGGTCTCTCAACTCTGAGTCACTTATACAATCAAGTCCCTGAACATGTTTCTGTCCCTAACATTTTGTTGCTCTGGGCAACCATCAAGTCCACATGAAGACTTCTGCCAACTGGAGAGGATGACTAGCTGGGGGAGCCAGCATTTTCTTTTAACTCTTTGTTGAAAACTCAAAATAGCAAATAGTGTTAAAGATATCCTCAAAATATCCATACTGGGAAAAGCAGTATCCATCTACTGACTTAATCACTTCATAGGGAAATGGAAGTAAAGAAAATAAAGGCAATTAATCAAAAGCACGCATTTTTAAAAATAGTAAAACATTATGAAAGAGCGAGTTAAATTCTTAGATGTTATCTAATACAATATCTTTATCTTATAGGAAAAAAAAATATTAAATTACTGACCAAAGGTCAGTAAGCTAGTAACAGAGCTGGGATTATGACTTTGGTCCCCCAACCCTGAGGTCATTGCTCTTTCTATAAGTTTCACAAGCCTGATGCCAGATGCAAAATGAAAGAGTGTTAACACTTCACAAGTGATCACCTCTCTTTCATAACAACAAAAGGTCCTGGACGAAAAGGACTGCTTTGCTGGGATGTTGAAAGCAATCCAAAACCTCTGCAGGCCAGGTAGTGATCATCCATTAACATGTCCATTACAAGTCTACCAGATGAGACATTGAACTAATTCTAAAGTATTTGATAAGTGTTCCAGGTCTATTGTTGCTTATTATTTGAAACTGATCTTTTTACTGCCTCTGAATTCTTATGATACTCTCTGTGGTACAATCCTGGGACTATCTAAGGTTCTCTGGTAGTCTAGTAACAATCTACTTATCCAGAAATTAATTATCTAGGAACTTAATCCTATTGGACACCAGGAAATAGGTAAAAAGAACCCTAAAACTGTTAATGCATTACTTTAAGAAGTTAAGAATGAGCATACTTCAACATTTTCATTCTAAATGGTTAAAATAAGATGATGAACATTGGTTTTCTAGAATATTTGACATATGGAACATCTCCTCCTAATGAAATGTAGGTTATCTAGGCACTGAAATAATTCTGTTTTAAATTCTACATTGAAATCCAAGTATTGACATATTTTTATCCTATATATAATACTGTATGTCCTACATATAATACCAAGGATTATAAGGCTTCAGACATTGTCAGAACCATTTTATATCCACTCAATAAAATCATACAATTAGCAGTTACTAAATCTTACCACCTGTCCTTTTATCTTTTGCAACTATCTCTTCCTTTATAACTCTGCTATTTAGCTATTTTGCAAGTACAGGGCTTTTATTAGACCTTATTCTTGGGCATTGCTATTGTCTTCTAACGGGTCTCTGAACCTTTAATATTTTCTTCCTTCACTCTTTGAAATTTTAGAAAGATTCCCAAGTAATTCTAATGAACAGACAAGTTTGTGAACCACTACCCTAAATGCTTAGCACACTACTCATTTGACTCTTAATTACACCCTGCAATGGAACTAACTCCTTTAATGTCAGACATCATATGTCTGTGATTTCTGAGCGTAGTTGCTCTTAAAAAATAGTTGCCTTTTAATAAATATTCACTGTTAGTGAAAAGTATGATCCCTTCCATTTTCATTTTCTTTGCCATTTACTTAACAACTGTTTGTGAATTATTAGGTGCCATTTCTTCCAGAAGACCTTCTGTATCTTACTTTAAACTATGGGAGAGGTACTAATGATTTTTCAGCTCTCTTCTTAGAAGTGCCATTTGATGCTTGACACAAAAAAAGACGAAGATGGGTGGGAGTGGCTCTCAGCTTTAGTTTTTTTTTTGTAGAGAAACACCTAAGGGGATCTGTCACACTTATGAATCTACACTTCTTTGAAGGTCCGATTTGAAAGCAGATTGAAATACATTTTGTACAAAGGCATTTAAATGTGCAGGTGTGACTGCCCAAAATAACAATACTTTGAACTTTTACGGAAACTTTCATCAAATGATAAAAACAATTCAGCTTATAAAGCCTTAGAAAGGTAATGGACAAAATATCCGATTCATATACAAATGAGGATTTACTGCATTAACTGTGTTGGTGGTTTGTTTCAAGTCCCCAGACAATAGGATATATAAGCAAAGAAAACTTCTTTTAGCAAGCTATGTCTCCAAATTATGATATTTAATTTTTAAAATCTTCAAGAAAAGCTAATCCTTCTCTTTTTAAAGCTTTGCTGTATTTTAGTTAACAGTTCACAGACACTTAATTTGTGTTCAGAACCTAATAATTATTTTTTTCCTCTTAATCTGACCAAGCATTAGCTTCTATTTGATGTTCTAAAGTAGAGAAGCTCATTGAACAAGTTAAAATGGACTTAACCTGTGGTGAGGAAGCACTATACTTATCAAATTGAATTTTAAATAAATAAAGTATGTCATACAAATCTGTTTGATTCTTCCAATTATTATTATTCAAATATATAGCTTTGTATCATGTTTCTCCTCCCCCCCATTCCCGGCTTAAAAAAAAAAAAAAAACAACATCTTTTAAATTTAATCTTTTTGTTTTTCTCCTTTTGGCTTTTTTCATTTTTTCCCCTCACATACTGTGAGCTCAAGACTGCTAAGATTCAGAGTGAGAACTGGAGTGCATTCCCACTTTCCCACATTTTAAATCTGTTGTAAAATAAATATTTATTATGAGCAAAATGTTTCAGAGGAATGTTTATCAGACTATGATTTTTATTTGGCTTTGTCCTAGCATATTAGTTTTTTTTTTAATTTTGCCCCATTTCAATGGTTTCTTTGATGTCTTGTTTTGACCAGCTGCTGAGTTTTCTGTGGCTGTCCATTTACATCACTTTAAAAAAATACATAGATGTAATTTGAACAAAATGAACAGTACTTTCACATTGTTTCAAAATCAAACATGTTACTAAGGAATTTGATTTGTGGCAGATGGAGAACAAAACTTTCCAGAGGGAGGGCTGTTAAATGAGTCTTAATTGCTTGCACATGAAAATATAGTGACTAAGTTTGTATGCACAATTAGGAATTTAAACATGTAGAAAATAACTGGCCATAAAGACAGGCAGACATTTTTGTAGGCATAGCTAGTTTCTTATGAATACAGACAACAGAAAACAAATTAGTAAAAGAAAACAATTTAAGACAATTTTAGTTTTTTTCTTTATTTCATTCTTCCTTATGTCAAGTTTCCAATTCTAAAGATGATGCATTTGCCTGTAACACTCACTGATGTAAGTATCATAGTACAATCAAGAAAAAAAACGGTTTATTCAAGATTTATAATTCTTTTTTAGTTCCTACTGTGTGCCAAATACCAGGCTTGGTGCTTATTCATCTCATTTAATTCTTATAATAATGCTTAGATAGGTTTGTTATTATCTACGTTTTATAGATGAGAAAATTGAGGCTCAAATAATAAACTGTCCAAACTCAAATGGCTAATAAGTAGCACAGTCCAGATTCTCTGAATTGATTTAACGGATCTAAAATTACCCTCTTACAATGCCAAGATACTCCCCTGGAACAAGATACATACCTTTAAAAAAATTAACACTAAGGGTAACTATACTTTCAGTTTAGAGTCAATAAAGCCTTCTTTGTATTGGGTGACATGGCATGGTGAGGATGGTGAACAGGCCAGAGTTAGTTAGATCTGGGGAACAGGAATCAGGGCTGAGAACAAATATAGGGACAGAGGCTGGGCCCATCATAACTGTGGTTTAAAAAGTTTGGCCAGAGCATGGGGCTGGGAGTATGGTGGTCAGATGGAAGATCCTAGTGAGAGTTCAGCGCCTCGGTTGATCTGTAGGCAGCAGCTGTAGGGTCAGCGAAGTTCTACCTGACTGGTTCTGCCAGTGTGGGATATAGACCTCCTCATAATAACTCTGACTTTCCAGGTAGAGAGGTTGTGCAGTGTTCTACAATGAACTTTCATTGATCTTCAGAGATTTAAAGCCATCTTACTCCACTGATAAAACTAAACAGCTTTTCTAGGGGTCCTCAAATTTTCCTTCAGATTCTTTCTCCTGGGAAATCTGCATGTTTCTAAAATGAAACTATATTCTGGTTCTAAGGGCCCTTGAGGAATTTCAGTGTATGGACATTCATGACTAACATACAAATAGTGAACCTTCATACGAATTTAGAAACCCAACTCATTCATATATTCATATGAATCCATGGAATCCGGCCCATAATTTAGGCTCTTGCTACTATGTTATGGTCTATAGTCTTGTGGAACAATCGATGCCTTCTTCCTTTTTAGCCAAGACCCAAGACCCAAACTAGACCAGTTAGACCCCTTCACTGGAATTTGACTCTTAAATAGATGAACAAAAAAACCAAAAACAGTTGCAGGGATCTTACTAGATTGCTCCTGCCATAAGACCTTGCTAGAACTTTGAAGAAGCACTGAGTCCTTCAACCATGATCTCCCAGCTTTCTTACTAATTCTTAGAGAATTGGAAAATTTTCCAATATTCCTTTACTAAAATTCCATTCTGCTTAAGTTAACAGAGTTGGTTTTTATCTTGCAATCAGAGGATCATTGCTGATACACCATTATCTAAGGAGAGGTTATGAGAGAGAGAACTGTGTGGAATCTTTAAAGAACAATACTAAAGCACTGGAAATGCCCAGTCATAATTTAATAGACTTGGGGAGAGATAATGGTGTGACAAAATGCCAGGCTCATTTCCTCTGCTTCCCTTTCGGTTGAAATGATGAAGGCTTGGGCACCTCTCTGAGCCAATGGGTTGGGACACATTGTCCTCCTTCTCCTTTTTCTCTGACACCTTCAACACTTTCTAGTGACTGGAATCTGGCTGTGAGGATGTGTAGAAATGCAAATTATGCAAGATGTGGTTGAAGGATGAAAAGATTCCTAGAGACCATTTTCTAGGTCTCTAGACAAACTGACTACAATGCAGATTAAGCAAGAAGCTTCAGATGAAGCTGTCTCCTTCAGAAAACATATAGAATAAGCACATACGTAGATTTTCCCAGGAAAATCCTGGGAAAATCTACGTATGTGCTTATTCTATATGTTACTGTCACACTAAAGACTCCAGGACACTCTGTCTTGGATTTGCTTTCAGAGTCCATGTTATACTTCTTTCAAGTGCTTCAAAAGTCTTATTTTTTGGAGCAAATTCATTCCTAGAGTTAGCCTCATCCAGGCTTATCAGACATCCTGTTTGTTGACTAGAGTTGCTAAGCATATTGAAAATAACATTTTTGGTCATAAGTGAAGTATGATAGTAAACCAATGAGTTTTTTTTTTCTTGTATGGTTTGTAACCTGTCAGTAAAACTATTTCCAAATTACTTTCAGCAATGGCAGCAGGACTAAAAATATGTACAGTTTACAAAAATGACTACTTTGAGGGTCAACAATAATTGAATAACACAATAATGCCTATTTAAAGTTTTATGGTATTTTTCAATACATAAAGCACTTCTCACCTACCTTTTGTAAGATCTAACATTTACTATTACCAGACATGGTGCCAAAGTATTTATGTGGATTATCTAATGTAATTCCTCAGAATTGGGAAAGCATTATAATTATTATGCACCTCATTTTAACAGAAAAAACTCTGGACATAGAGTAAGTTGTCTAAGACCACAAAGTGAGTGAGAAGAAACAGCAATAAAACCCAGATCTCCTGACTTCTGATCCCGGCTCTTCCTCCTCTGCATAGGTTCTGCCATACATCAAATAAGCAAAGAAAATTTACAACTGTTTTTTTTTTTTCAAAATAAAAACCTGTAGAAAAAGAAAATCTAGGACAATTTCTATGTAATCAATTTTAAATAACACAGTCAGTGCACAATGACTTATGAGGCATCTTAGAGACCCTCATCTATTTCTCAGTTGAGGTCTCAGTTCCATGACGTACATGTCTTTTTCTATGTTTCTCTTTGGTGATTTGGAAAAACCTGTCACTTATACTACTTTCAGTTCTCTACTTTCTAATGATGATAAGTTTTCCTAAATTCCCTAACTGGTTCCCCAGACCCTTTCTTGTGTCTAAGCTAAATTACAGTGTAGACAGCTTTCTAGTTCTCTAGGCAAGAGATTTCACTCTGTCCCATTTCTCCTTTCCTTTTTTATCTACTAATTTCTCCATTTATTATAACTCTTCTGTTTTATATTTGCTCAATGCTCTTTGTTATTCAAAAGAACACATTTTATATTTTTAAATTTCACAAACCTCTAAGATAATGGTCTTGAAGTTCAGTGGAGGTATTTTATGCCTCACTGGGTCCTCAGAGCCTAAGCACGGTCATTTACATTCTAGAGTCTGAATGTGAGTGAAAGAGCAAACGCAGGAGGGCACCAGAAATTAAGTTCTCTACGTGGACAATTCAGTGTGTAATGTGCTACTATCAGAAACATAAGAAATATGCAACTATCAGAAAAATGTCATAAAACCAAATTGTGTTGTCAGGCACATAGAATTTGGTGAATTAGAAATACCTCCAGAGTACCACACACACACACACACACACACACACAAAAAAAAAAAAAAAAAAAACAGCAGAAAAACATAAAGAAGATGGCACACTAAAAAGCATTAGATATTCAAACATCAGAAATATCTAGAGGAAGTGCATTTTGGGGGTAGAAAGCTAGGGAATTTCGTCACTAGAAATGGTACCCAAGAAAATGAGAACAGATATGAAGACCCTATGATAAGTCCAAACACAAAGATATGATGAATATCACTGTTGGTAGAAATTATTATTTCATAGTTTTAATAGTGAGTGGTCCTGGAAGCCAAGTGAGTAGGAGCCTCAAGAACTGTTTTATTTTCAACCTTCTGACATACTCATCTGACTCTTTTCTCACAGGGACTAAGTGGCTTCTCGTTGATGCTCCTGGCCTGGAATCTCATAACAACAGACACTTCAAAAGAGTCAGGAAGAGAATTGTGGGAATCAGAGAAAGCTTGATAAATTCTATATCCCAAGCAGGAATCCTTTCCTTAGCTTATATAACAGACTTCTTACCGTATCTCAAAATGTTTCTCTGTATCCATATATTTTATCCCTCCTCTTGTCCTACCCTCCATTCACAGACATTCAGTAATAGATGACATAGATTCATTCTCTGCTCTCTTCTTTAAAAAAAAAAAATAAAGAGGAGATAAATCCTTAGGGAATAGCTTTGGGGAGAGGCATATGACAGTTCATGGTATATTTTTTGGTGTATATGTCAATAAATTTTAAGGAGGGGAGCTAATGTTCTGCCTTTGAGTCAGAAGTAATCTATACTTTGTCATTTATCTATATATTGAATTACCATAAAATTTAAGAGATTATGCAAGTAGAGTATTTAGTGCATATTAAATGTCGGAAAATGTTGACTTTTATTACTATTAGTATTAATAATATATCTGACTTTTTTTAAAGCATTTTCTGAGATAGTAAAAGAAAGGATGCTATGCGGGAACTCCCTATTTATTCATGAAGTTAAACAATTCATTGCAACATTTAACAAGTAAAATTTGGAAAATTATACCCAAAGAAATTTTCATTGCTTTGTCCCAGCATAGTCTTGTATTTTTAAGTATGTCTAGAATCTTTTTTAAGGCATACATGGGTGGAAAGCACTTTGCGAATAAAGGGAGTGACTTCAGAATGCAGCTTTTTTTTTTTTTTTTCCTTTTAGGGAGACTTAGTACTGGGTCTGAGAAGACAAAAAGAATACAGTTACTAAACCTAACATTTCCCAAATTCACTCCCACCTCTATAAACAAACATGGGCATGGATGCTTTATTTTCTTCAAGGAGAAGAGCAAGCTGGTCTAATTAAAATCTTGTATACACTTTGAGAGATAACAGTGATGACAGCCCAGATGATGACGACCGTGATGACGAGGATTGCAGAGATAATAATATCACCTTGTATCCCCTTCCACTAATCGCAGAACACTTCTCACATGTTATCTTGTTTGTCCTAGATGACACTGTTTGTTAGAGGGGGCATGGGTTTCACTATATACGTTTTCAAGAGACAGTAATTTTTCAACAAATTACCATTGTCATAGTGCACAGCAGCACTCTCACCTACTCCATTCAGTATTCTATTATTCTTCCAAATTTGGCCGATCAAAAGTTTCACCTGGGAGCACTCATTAATAATGTAGATCCTGAATTTTATCCTAAAATTCTTTTCTGGATTGTCTGGGAATCTGTTTTTCTGTGTTTACTTTTAAACACCCCTTGATCAGGCAAGTTTAAAAAATAATGCCCTTTTCTAAGTCAGGTAGTGGGGAAGGAATACTGATTGAAGTGAACTTTGGTGACATTTAGATCTTCTATTGTCACTGTAGCTTTTCTGATCAGTTTGAGGACAATAGAGCACTCATAACATAAGCTCAATAATCATTAGATAGAGTGCTGTCCTATCTAAAATATATTATTAGTTGAAAATATAGTCATTTCTCACTGTGGCAACCTAATATTGAGATTATCATTAGGCAGTGTGTTATTAGTACCTTTTTCTAGGTAAAGAGAGGCAAACAGACAATTAACGAGAAATACATGTTTGTCACTACATGTAAAACAGTAAAGCTATCTCTCTTTCTTAGTTACTAGTCAACATCTAAAAATGTCTTAAATTAAATCCAATATATACAATTAAAACGCATTAAATGTGTGCCTATTCCTCACTTAACATTTTACCATGTATTTTTTAAAATAAAAGCATTTTTACATTACTGAAATTTTATTATAAAACATTTTTAAAAGTTTTTATTATGGAATTTTTATACCTAAACAGAATTCACATATTATTGAGCATTTGGGTTGTTTTCAATCCTCTGCAAATAGTGTTATGATGTATATCTAAGTATATGACTTTATTTTTACATCTTTTCTCACCACTTCTCAATCTAACCAACTGGCAAGTCTACTCAACTATATCTTTGAAAAAAGTTGTGAATCTATTCTCTCATCTCTACCCACAACACCACCACCACTCCAGTTCAGAGTGCATTATCTCTAGCATGTACTTGGTCTGTAACAGCCTCCTAATGAACATGGGGCTGCCTCGAGTCTTTCTTCTTCTCAGTTTGCTTTCAATACCACTTCCAATGCTGTTATTCCAAAATACATACTTTCTCCTCTGTTTAGAAATGATTAATGACTTTCCATTTCCCATAAGATAAAGACCATTGTTATTTACACTGGCTTCTAATGCTCATCATGCTTTTGCTCTCCTCTAATCTTGGAGCCTCAATCTGGTTGCTCCCATACACTTTCAAATCTTTTTGTACTTTACTTTTCCCAGTCTCCTGATCTGGACAGGCACTCCATGCTTCCATATCTTACTTGTCTCTTGATGTCAAGTGATCTCCTCTTAACCATATTCTTCAGAGCTCAGTAGGGAGCAGCTCATTTACTCCTCTCTTGAATACATGTTTGAATTTGCTTCAATCACAGTACTTAGATTACACTTAATTATTCATGATTCCTTCTCCCATAGATTATAAATTTCTTGAAATCAGTAGTCACATTTTACTCATCTATTTATCTCCCAAACCTATCTTATTGCATGCCATATATAAAGTACATAAAAAAAAATGTTTGTTCACCAAATGGGTAATAATAATAATAAAATTATAGTAATAATGATACCTAAAATTGTTGAATACATTCTGGGTACCAATCACTGACTTAGAATTTATTGATGAGGAAACAAGCTTAGAGAATTTAGGTAAATTGACCAATATTACGCAGCTAGTTGGGTTTTTCAACCTATATGGTTTGACTTACGTTCTTTTTTACTGTGCTGACTAAATGAACACACAGTCTAACTTAATCATTTCCATTAAAATGATAATAAAATAACCAGAGCAGATATTCAAGCAATAGAGAAATAATCAAATTATTTTCACCAGATTATGAGATATCATTGTCTTCTTCACTGTTTATAAAACCAAGTATTAAATCAATTAATTTCTGGTTGAAAAGTCACTGTGTCAGACCTGGTCTTTTCACATATTAATAGTTATAATTCCATTTATTTAAAAAGAAGTATAGGAAAGTAAAACAGGTTTTCTTATAAGGAAGAAAACAGACTTCTACCCCTTTAAAAGATTATAAGTTTAACTAATATTTATACTCCATGAAATTAAGCAAATCTTTCGGTTCAATGTTTTTCCCAGAAAAGTCATTTTAATGAGGGGGTTTTTAAAAAAGTAACTTTCTTTTACTTAAAAAATTTAGAACACTCAACAGTCATTGGATATATTAAGTATAAAAGTAAAACAAGCAAAAAAATTTCAAAAAATCGATGTATAAACACTCACATACACAATCTTTATTAATTTTTTATTAAAGCTATTAGACATAATGTGTTCTCAGCATTTTTGCAATCACTTTCCTAAAAAGGTTACTGAGTACTCATTCTCTGCAATTATTAAAGCATCGCCACAATCTTTGCTCTTATTAAAGGAAGTAGAAATAAAAATTTAAAAAAGACCTAGCCGATGAAGCTAGTGCCTGCTAGTGGTTAAGGAAGATAAAACTCTAGTGGCAAAGGCTTGGTCTTCATCCTCCTTCCTTTACATCACCCTGACACACATTTTAGTTCAGCACCTCCTCAGGCTTTCTATGTTTCTCTCACCTACATATCTTTTGCCTTCTGTACTTGGCCCTTGCTTTCAACTAATATCAGTGCTATATATTATATTATATATAATATATGTATATGTATATATTACTTATTTATACATATACTACTGATTTTTATATATACATTTATATTATATGCACTATATATGTTTCCTTTATATTATATATACTACTTGTTTTTATTACGTGCATGCACACACACACACACACACACAGACTTAAAAGGCAGACCTATGTAAGGTTATAGTGATATTATTATTGTTACCATAAAATAGTTGCTTAGTCCAGATAATTGGTCCAGATAATAACAACATAATTGTTCTACTTAAAATATCTTCTTGTTTTTCCCTCCTTGTTGGATTTTAGGAACTGCTTTGTGCTTTAGAAAAACAATAACATACAAAATTATGTTTCTTCTCATTGTGTTTTGACTGACCAGTAATATTGGGTAGCTTACTTTTTAAATCCTCTCCTTACCAATTGACTGAATTCTACTTAGAATGCATTTTCAAGGAATATTCAGACTTACATCATATTTTTTCTGGACTAAAACTACCTTTGTGTTGTTTTATTCTTGTCACTGCATAGCGTGTCTCCCCCTATAGGTTAAAATTAGACAATTGTACTCATTTTATTGTTTGGATAGAAGAACTATTTTCAAAAGTCAAAAGCCAAAAGTCCTTTGCCTTAGGCTGCGACTCTTTATCTGAGGACCTCTAAGATATAATCAATAGGTATCACTGAAACAGCACTAAACTTAAAGGATCTGTCTAGTGAGAAGAAGAGACATAATATTTTCTAAATTTTAAATCCATGTACAAAAATCCAATATTATATTTATTGCTCAAAAACTTATATTCTTTAATAGTTCATTTAGTTTCTCCAAAACATACATTTCTATGGTGTGTCTGAAGCCTACCCTAATTTGAAGGATGATTTTAAAGGGGTATAATAAGGTCCCTGGACTCAGAAAAAGAAATCCTATATTTATTCCCAGCTCTGCCTCTAAATGGCATTTTCTTTCACTAGGTCTCAGTTTTTTCATCTTTAAAATAGAGAAGTTTAAACTTTCTCTGACTTACATTCTTATACAAGAATCCTCAATTTGAAAAAATGATTAAATAAAGAGCTTAAAAATATAGCAATTAGAAACATATTGGAAATTGCTATTGTAAAGACATGACCAGGTTTTCCTTTAAATAACGTTGTTTAAAAATGATGGTTAAAATAACTAATTACTCCCAAAGAAACATGGCTATAATCTAAAAGCAGGACAAAACACCACAATACAGGTATGGCTTGGGCATCTCTCACTCTCTGCTGCCCTCTCCTGTTTCAACACACTCTTTAGCTATGTTATTTACCAGTTGCTAAGGACCTGTGCAGGTGAGCCTGGGCTCTCGGTAATATAGGGATTCCTAAATATATCCTGTCACTACTGTTTGAAACAAAACCATAAATGAAATGTAGGAGAAAAGCTGATATATCGTCAAAGTACTCCTCCTCTAACAGTTTTTAAATTAACTTTAGGAAGAATGAAAAAGTCAGGCATGAGTAGAGTTTTAGGAAGAAATAGCTGGTGAGATACTTTAAATAACGTTCTTTATCTAACTTCTCTCCTTGGTTTTCTGCAACAGCACAAGAGTTAGATCCTCAAATTCCCATTCTTCAAATGAGAAGATAAAGCAAATGAGAGAGACAGGGTTTGCACTCAAGATCCAAATGTCACACACTATCTTTTTGTTATAGC